>JBBDGP010000738.1:1867500-2161647 GCA_037952835.1 Lithobates septentrionalis | reverse complement strand
CTTCTGTGAAGCAATTTTAGGTTGACAGCTTTAAAGTGGTTCTAAAGGGCATAAGGTTTTTTTAGCTTAATGCATTCTCTGCATGAAGATAAAAAAACCTTCCATGATCAGCCCCCTCCAAATACGTCCTGCCTTTCCTGTTTAAAACCAGAACAAGGTTGTCTTAAAGCTCAGGGCCTCTTTCCCCCCCCCCCCCCCCCCCCCCCAAGAAGGATTCTTCCCTACATGCTAACAGGGACATTATTCTACCATGTCTCTCTACTGTTCTAAACATCCTTTAGAGATGTCTGTAGATCTATCTAATTGCTTTCACCTACTCCACACTACAGCTTACTCCCCTATCTTTATGGTGTCCAAAATCAATCAGAGTGAACAAATAAAAATAAAAAATTGTGCAGAGAATTTACAAAATCAGCTGCTTTGCTTTATGAACCCCTGACGTATAGTATATTATTGAAGAAAATACTTCATAAGAGCCTAGCACTAAGAATTTTTAACCACACCAAACTGTGACAAAAATCAGAACAAAAATAAATATTAAATCCCAACACAAAAACATGCTACCTTCTCAACAGAACCAAACAGAGTTTTATGAATAAATCACTCAATTAACAAACAACTGGTCCCAAGAGTACATTAATGTTTGCAATGTCCATTTAAATTTCAAAATGAGCATAAACCCTAATGTAGCAAAATCTTTCACATGCTTATCCACTACATGCAAAGGATCCACTGTGTTCCCTTCCACTGGTGCACAAAACACACTCCCCAGATCTCTATGCCTCTCTCTCTCTTAAAAAAGGCATTTAAGCTTCATACTGCTCCCCGGGGCACAGTATCCTCAATCTATAAACGGTCTCCCTTCAGGATGCTCAGGCGGTGAAGCATACCAGTGAAGCAGACTGTTTACAGATCAAGAAAGTCCTTTTGATGTAAATACAGTAAAGGATACTCATATTGTCATAGTAGGATGGGAAATTCAAGGTTATACTATGAAACAAATACACTCACCGGCCACTTTATTAGGTACACCTGTTCAATTGCTTGGCCACACAAACTGCTAATCAGCCAATGACACAGGCAGAACAACAATCTGCCTATGTAAACAAGGCAGATTGTCGTTCGGTCAGAAGGGAAGGCATGGATCCTGTGTTTCTGCAAATCAGGAACAAGGATCTTTGCCTTCCTCTAGTCAAAGAACCTCCACCACAGTCAGTAAGCACAACCGTTAACCTTTTGATCGCCCCTGATGTTAACCCCTTCACAGCCAGTGTCATTAGTACAGTGACAGTGCATATTTTTTTAGCACTGATCACTGTATTACTGTCACTGGTCCCCAAAAAGTGTCAGGTGTCTGATTTGTCTGCTGCAATATCGCAGTCCCGCTATAAGTCGCTGATTGCTGCCATTACTAGTATAGAAATTAAATAAAAATATCCCCTAGTTTGTAGATGATATAACGTTTGCGCAAACCAATCAATATATTGCGATTTTTTTCTTTTTTAACCAAAAATATGTAGCAGAATATATATTGGCCTAGACTGATAAAGAAATTAGATTTTTTTACATATTTTTTTATTGGGTATTTTTTCTATAGTAGAAAGTAAAAATTATTGTGTTTGTTTTTTTACAATTGTTGGTCTTTTTTTGTTTATAGCTCAAAAATAAAAACCGCAGAGGTGATTAACCACTTGCCAAGCAGCCGCCATCATTATATGCGGCAGGTCAGCTCACCTGTCCGAATCGCCGTAGCTGTGCCCACGGGTCGGGCGGGCTCTATGTCCACCGGCAACCCGCAATCGTCTAGTACAGAGGCAGAACAGGGATCTGCCAGTGTAAACAAGCAGATCCCCGTTCTGTCTAGTGACATGACAGAGATCTACTGTTCCCAGTAGTCGGGAACAGTGATCTCTGTCATGTCCCTGGCAGCCCACCCCTCCCCCACAGTTAGAACACACTTAAGTCCTTCATTGCCCCCTAGTGTTAAGCTCTTCCCTGCCAGTAGCATTAATACATTGATCAGTGCATTTTTATAGCACTGATCAATGTTATAATGTCACTGGTCCCCAAAAGTGTCATTTGGGGTCAGATTTGTCAGGCCCAATGTCGCAGTCCCGCTAAAAATCGCAGATCGCTGCCATTACTAGTAAAAACAATAAAAAATAAATAAAAGTCCCTAAATCTATCCCATAATTTGTAGACGCAATAACTTTTGCGCAAACCAATATACGAAATGCCTATTGCGTTTGTTTCTTTTTTACCAAAATATTTAGAAGAATATATATTGGCCTAAACTGATGAATAAATGTGTTTTTTTTATATATTTTTGGGGGGATATGAATTATAGCAAAAAGTAAAGGAATTTTTTTTTTTCTTTCAAAATTGTCGCTCTTGTTTATAACGCAAAAATAAAACCGCTGAAGTGATCAAATACCGCCAAAAGAAAGCTCTATTTGTGAGAAAAAAAGGACGTCAATTTTGTTTGGGTACAGCCTCGCACGTCCGCGCAATTGTCAGTTAAAGCGATGCAATGCCGTGTCGCAAAAAATGGCCTGGTCATTAAGGGGGCAAATCCTTCCGGTCTTTAAGTAGTTAAATACCACCAAAAGAAAGCTCTATTTGGGGGAAACAAATGACAAAAATTTGATTTGGGTACTGTGTCACATGACCGTGCAATTGTCCGTTAAAATAAGGCAGTGCTGTATCGCAAAAAATTGTCTGGTCTGTGGGTGGGGGGGGGGGGGTAATACCTTCTGGAGCTGAAGTGGTTAAGTGATTTTGAACGTGGCATGGTTATTGATGCCAAATGGGCTTGTCTGAGTATTTAAAAAACTGCTGATCTGCTGGGATTTTCATACACAACCATATCTAGGGTTTACAGGAGAATGGTCCGAAAAAGAGAGAATATCCAGTGAGTGGCAGTTGTGTGGGCAAAAATGCCTTGTTGGCCTTAGCACCCCTTAAAACCAGGTAGCCTAATTCTGGCAAAGAACCTACTTTAGCTGCCTTGAGTTTAGCAACTATGTTTCCTCCAGTTTGAGCAAACCTCCATCTTACCTTTACAAGAATAGAGGCCCAGCTATTTTGATAAAGAGCAGGGAGGGCCAACCCATCACTTCATATTGGCAAATAAATTAAAGCGGTTGTATACCCGCTGTCTTTTTTTTTTTCTACACCTGCAAGGGAAAAGGCATAATGAGCTAGTATGCACCGCATACTAGCTCATTATGAGATACTTACCTTAGAACGAGGCGCCGGCATCTCACCTGGTCCACGCCGAGGGAGCTGACATCTCCCTCGGCGTGTCTTCCGGGTATCGCGGCTCCGGCGCTGTGAGTGGCCGGAAACCGCGATGTCGTCACTCCCGCGCATGTGCATGGGAGACTTCTGCCCGGTAAGCTCCGGAGTTTGCCGGGCTGTCAGCCGAGAATCCCCTGTGCGCATGCGCCGCTGCAGTCAGCGGCTCATTGCGAGGGGAATATTTTTTTTACCTACAGGTAAGCCTTATTATAGGCTTACCTGTAGGTAAAAGTTAAAATAATGGTATACAACCACTTTAAGTACTTGTATCTAACTCCATGAATTCTTAGGACACTGGCTTGAATACTTTTTTTGGAGATGTATGCATCCCAACAATAGTACGGTGGGGGGGGGTCTATACCAATGTCTAGGTATTTAAATCGGTCAACCCAGTGATGTGGGGTGGAGGTTTCAGGATGCCTGGCTTTTGGGTCCAGTGGAAATAGATATGACTTGTTCCAATAATTAATAACTCCAGAGAAGGAGCCAAAGGAGTTGCAAATGCAAAGATTTGCTTAAAGTGAAGGACCTGCGTCATGTAAAAAAAGCAAGGTATCATCTGCATATAATGAGCCTTTCTTCAATATCACCTTTCTTAGGCTCGATTCACATCTATGCATGTTGCTTTTGAGCGTTTCTGCAGTGCTTTTTTGCGGTGCTTGCCGCGTTTTTGGACATGCATTTTTACAGCGATTTTGTTGTGATTTGCGTTTTGCAGGGCTTTTTTGTTTTTTTACACTGTATATAGCTGGTTGCTATAGAGGGGGCAGGGAAGCCGGGGTCTAGTATGGATTCGGAGGGGACCCCATGCCAAAATTATTTTTAAAAATGGCGTGGGGGTCCCCCCAAAATCCATACCAGACCCTTATCTGAGCATGCAGGTCAGGAAAGGGAGGGGACGAGTGAGTGCCCCCCCCCTCCTGAACCATACCAGGCCGCATGCTCTCAACATGGGGGATGGGTGCTTTGGGGCATGGGGGCTCTGCACCCCCCACTCCAAAGCACCTTGCCCCCATGTTGATGAGGATAAGGGCCTCTTCCCGACAACCCTTGCCCGGTGGTTGTCGGGGTCTGTGGGAGGGGGGCTTATCGGAATCTGGAAGCCCCCTTTAACAAGGGCCTCACCCCCTATGTGAATGAGTATGGAGTACATTGTACCCCTACCCATTCACTAAAAATAAATGGCTGCCTTCTTTGTCCAGTGTTCTTCCTCCGATGCTGCGTCCCACTGATCTGTCGGCGCCGATGTCCTGCATTTCTTAAATAACAGAAGAAGAGCGGAAGAAGAAGCAGGGGGAGAAGGAGAAGACCGGAGGATGAAGATGCGGGAGAAGATGGAGGAAGACCAGAGGAAGATTTTTAATAAAAGACTTGTCAAAAACTGTGTACTGTATTTTTTAACACTACACTACTTTTTTTTTAGTGAATGGGTAGGGGTACAATACCCCATACTCATTCACATGGGGGGGGATCTGGGGGCCCCCTTGTTAAAGGGGGCTTCCAGATTCTGATAAGCCCTCCGCCCGCAGACCCCGACAACCACCGGCAAGGGTTGTCAGGAAGGGGCCCTTGTCCCCATCAACATGGGGGCAAGGTGCTTTGGAGTGGGGGGCACAGAGCCCCCCTGCCCCAAAGCACCCATCCCCCCCATATTGAGGGCATGTGGCCTGGTATGGTTCAGGAGGGGGGGCACTCGCTCATCCCCTCCCTTTCCTGACCTGCCGGGCTGCATGCTCGGATAAGGGTCTGGCATGGATTTTGGGGGGACCCCCACACCATTTTAAAAAAAAATGTTGGCATGGGCATCCCCTCCGAATCCATACTAGACCCAAGGGCCTGGGGGGGGGGCCATGCTGTTTTTTTTTCACAATTTTTTTTTTAGCCGGCTTTTTTTTTTTACATTGAGCTGACAGCTGATGACTCATCGGTTGTTAAGGACGCGGCGGCCTGCTTCCCGACCCCCTCCATAGCAACCAGCTATATACAGTGTAAAAAAAAAAGAAATTAAAATAACCGCAAATCGCGGTAAAAACGCGGTACTTGCGTTTTGGATGCAGGTCCATTGAATTCTATTACATGAAAAACGCTGCATTTTGTGGGAAAAAAGTCCCCGACAACAAACACGGGGGGGCGTGACCGGAAGCCGCTCTGGATGGCAGCCTAATCCTCCTGCTCTCTCTCAGCCCGTGATATTATAGCGCATAGGGGACGTTTCGCTGATCGCACATGGGCAGATCCAGGACCACTAGATCCGCAGCAGCCAGGGGATCATCTTTACCCCCGCCGGGAACTTCCACGGACCTCCGGTCCTATTTTCCGCCGACGGACATGCCTCCCACCGGACCAGCCAAGATGGCGCCGGACACATCCGTGGCCTACACGCGCGGCTCCGCTCGGATCCCCCCATCGCCTCACACGCCGTACAGGCAGCCCACGGACCGCGAATCAGTCCAGACGAGAAGCGCAGCTGAACCTCCTCTGCCAGGAACGGTGAGTCCTAACCCCGAACCCACCACCCATGAGGCAGCGCCACAGGCCGCACAAGGCGCCATGTTGGGCCTTCCCTCGCAGCCATATACGCAATGCTCAGAGGCATATCCTCGCCTACTAAGAACAGCATCGGATCCCTGCATGCAGAGGATTGAGCCATGCTCACCGACCCCCTCAGACTTCTCAGCGGACTTTCCAGCTCTACCAAACCCTATGTACCCAGTTACCCGAATCCCACCAGAGCCTGCACTGAGCCCAACGCCCTCCAGTCACAGGGACACCGACTCACCACCCTTAAAAACGCAAAAGCTAACCTCCTCATGGGCCAACAGCTCACCCACAGAAAGGACAGTACCACAGACCACTTATGCTAAAAAAGTGGGTACACCTGACCCCCATCCCCAGAGGTTGGATAAAGCACGGGCCCCCCCGCACGCTCAAGCTCCATTTTGGAATGAACCGTGGGATCCCCCACCCAGATCTGCACAGCAGCTCACAGGCCCCCTACCACCACGTACAACCTCAGAGCAGGATCACCCGGTACCAGCCCACACCCAATTGATACCCCCACAATGGCAAACATATTTACAAGCAATCCCCACTAAGGAAGACTTCAGACAGCTGATAGAAGACGTAAAGTCCACATGTCGCTCAGAAATACAAGTACTTCAGTCAGGCCTTAAACACTTAGCGGACAGAGTGGAAATGGCTGAGGAAGAGATCCAAGAAACTAAACTGGCAGTACACAGAACCCAACTCCAAGGAGCAGACCACCATACTATGTTAAGAGATATGCAGCGGCATGTAGAGGACCTAGATAACAGGGGACGAAGGAACAACATAAGAGTGAGGGGGATACCAGAAGTCGAAGGTCCAGAAGACATTCAACATACTCTAGATGTAGACGTGTTCAACAATCTTCTGGGTGAACCCATTACCAACTTTATAGAAATGGATAGAGCCCATAGAGCCCTACGCCCCAAGGGCTCCACCTCGCAACCGAGGGACATCATCTGCAGGATTAATTCATATCCCCTGAAGGAGGACATCATGAGGCAAGCCCGACTAGCCCGCAAAGTGACTTATAAAGATGCCCTTGTACAACTATACCCAGATCTTTCATGGATCACATTGCAAAAGCGAAGACTCCTCCAACCATTGCTGCGTATATTGCAAGACGAAAACATCACCTATCGATGGGGATTTCCCTTCAGCCTTACAGCCAAAACCCAAGGCAAATCTGCTGTTTTAAGATACCCGGAGGACATAGAAACCTTCTGTGAAACCATCGGAATCTCCGTCCCTCGACTCCCAGACTGGGATCTTGTTACCACCCCGCCTGCACCGCCCATAACGTGGCAGAAGGTGCCTTCTTCCAACCGATCCCGGAACAGAGATGCACCCCGCAAGAGCACCAAGCAAAAGAATGGATGACTCCAGTGACAGCCTTCACGCTTTAAATCATTTACTGATGAACAGTTTTTTTTTTTTTCCGCCCGGTTCCGCGGATGATCCAGCCCTGGACAAAGTAGCAAATTTAGTCCCCCCTTATATGCGCCCTAGTTTTACACTTTAGTATACAAAATGGGCATGTCTCAGTAGAGACTCGAGAGCACAGGAACTCCCACTCCTAGTCACCCCTCTCCTGGTTAACTGTTAGCAATGTTAGTTGTTTTGCAGTTCATGTTATGTATGACCAATTTTGGGCTCCATTGCATCCGACCGACGGGCCCCTCGGGACCTTTGTTGGGAGGATCCCTGGAATCCCGCATCGACCTAGGCCCTTTAGCCTCTCAAGGTCAAGACATGTTAACTATACGAGTCTATAAATGTTTAGCATGTACTAATTACCTTCTCTTCTTCTCAACCTTTTTCTTCCCTTTTCTTCTCCCATCCAACCCTCCACTACCGTATGACATACTCCACAATCGGTGGAGCCTGAATGGTTTTCCTCTCGAAGAATGCGTATCGTCGACCCACAGCCTCCGAAACTTCTCCTCCACATCAGGTAAAGCACACCCCCTCACTCACTCGGTACCATGGCCAAGATCTTATCCTTAAACGTACACGGCCTAAACTCCAATAAAAAAAAGACACTTGGCGTTGAGAGAATTTAAACAATCAGGGGCAGACATCGTTTTGGTCCAAGAAACACATTTTGACAAAGGGGGTTCATTTACATTCGCCTCTAAACAATATTCCCAAATATACCACTCCTCAGGTCCGCACAAAAGAGCAGGGGTTGCAATCCTCATTAAGAATGGGGCCCCTTCACATGTACAACTCAGTACAGCGATCCACACGGCCACTTTGTTATCCTGCAGGGACGCTGGCAACAACAACCAATCACCCTTTGCGCCCTATATGCCCCCAACGTTAAACAACACAACTTTCTGTCTAAAGTACTCTCTCGCCTCTTTAAACTCGAGCACGGGATGATGGTGATAGGGGGTGACTTTAACCTACTCCATTCCACAATAATGGATCGCCAGGTGGTGAGCCCCAGGGCGACACCAGCCCGAGCCCTCCGAGACTCTAAGCTTTTTCGTAAACTTACTAGAAGATATGCTCTCTTTGATGCCTGGAGGGCTCTCCACCCTGGCGATAGACAATACACGTTTTACTCGGCCCCCCACCAGACACATTCACGTATCGATTATCTTTTTGTAAATAACCACACGCTTAGAAATACACGAGAGGCACAGGTACTTCCGATTTCATGGTCTGACCATGCGCCTATTTTAATCAAGCTGGCAATAGGATCCCCCATCTGCAGACCCTATAATTGGAAATTAAATACATACCTTCTTCAGCATCCCCCATCGCAAATGGAACTAGTAACCACCTTGAAACATTATTTCATAGAAAATAACACTCCTGACGTATCCACTCCCATACTCTGGGAAGCCCACAAGGCAGTACTCAGAGGCAGGTGTATAGCACTGTCATCTGCCATGAAAAAAGATGCCCTACTCACCAAAACTCAAACTGAAAAAGAACTTAGAACATTAGAACATCAACTGCAAAAAGCTCCTACCCTATCCCTTCTCAAGAAAATCATACACTTGAGATCCATTCTGAGCGACCTGGCTATGGGACGGGTAGAAAAGGCCATCATTAGACTTAGACAAAGGTACTACGACAAGGGCAATAAAGCTCATTCCCTACTAGCGAGAAAATTACGAGACAATGCACATATGACCACGCCACATCAGATTAAAAATAAACAAGGCTCCCTGATGTCCCACCCCAAAAACATTGTCAATACTTTTGCAGATTACTATCAGGAACTTTATAACAACCCTAACATACCTAGTAAACCCCTCTCTCCCGACCTACACCAACATATGCAGCAGTACCTCGCACAGAGTGGAGTCCCACAAATACAAACCTCTGATCTAGCAACTTTAAACATGCCGATTACCGAAGAAGAAATAGAACAGACCATTAAAACCCTCCCATCACACAAAGCCCCAGGCCCGGATGGACTGCCTTATGAATACTATAAGGCCTTTCTTCCTATCCTACTACCCCATATGTGCAAACTTTTTAATGCCTTCTATCGAGACTCACCCATCCCACCTGATATGCAGCGATCATTTATTACTGTGATCCCTAAACCAGACAAGGATCCCACCCTATGCGCCAACTACAGACCCATCGCCTTACTGAATTCGGACCTAAAATTTTTTACAAAGCTGTTATCAATCCGCTTGAACATGATCCTCCCATCCCTTATCCACAAGGATCAAGTGGGCTTTGTCCCCCTTAGGCAAGCAGGAGATAACACCAGAAAGGTGATTGATCTGATAGACGTGGCAAATAGAGAGAAATCAGAATCCTTACTGCTTAGTCTAGATGCCGAAAAGGCCTTTGACCGCCTTGGGTGGCCCTTCTTGTTTGCAACACTACAGCATGCGGGGTTCCATGGACCCTTCATGAGAGCCATACAACACCTATATTTCAAGCCCTCTGCTCAGGTCAGAACACCCTTTGCCATCTCAACTACCTTCCCGATAACCAACGGCACTCGACAGGGATGCCCACTATCACCGTTACTATTCGCTCTATGCGTCGAACCACTGGCGGCCTCCATTCGAGGCAACCAAAATATACGGGGAATTTCAGTCAGGGGCCGGGAGTACAAGATCTCGCTATTCGCTGACGACGTGATCCTCACCTTGACCCAGCCCAGAATCTCTCTCCCAAACCTACATGCAGAACTTAACCGTTATGGAGCCCTCTCAGGCTATAAAATTAACACATCTAAGTCAGAAGCCCTCCCAATCAATATCTCGGACGAGGAAACGGCGCACTTAAAGACCAATTTTAGCTACCACTGGATAGTTACCTCCTTGAAATACTTAGGAGTTCATATCACCCCAAAGTTTAGCACCTTATACCAGGAAAACTTCCCCCCCCTCTTCCACTCCATCAGAATCCTGCTCACTAATTGGAAAAAACACCATATTTCCCTGTTGGGCCGGATTGCATCTATTAAGATGACGAAATTATTGTACCTCTTTCAAACATTACCAATTCCTGTCCCCCCCAAACATTTGTTTAAACTCCAATCTGATCTCCTTAAATTTACCTGGAATTATAAGAGACACAGAATCCCTCAATCAGTAATGATGGCAGCACGCTCAGACGGCGGTCTTGCCTTTCCCAATCTTAACAAATATTATCAAGCAGCCCAACTCCGGGCAATAGCATCATGGTTCACGCAAAGATCATATAACAGATGGACAGAGATAGAAAAAATATGGCTAGCCCCGACCCATCCTAACAGCTTACTATGGAGTGCGGGGGCAGAGGTGCCCCCCGAGAGATTATTGGGACCTATGACTCAGCTCCGTCGCTTATGGAACAAACTATCCCGCTCACATACATTGGCCTCAGAAAAATCAGTCTTAACATCGTTTGTCTGTAACCCCAAAATCCCAGACAGCCTCACCCACCAGATGTCATACCCGTGGACATCACGGAATCTCTTCCACTACGGGGCCCTGGTAGATCCCAGATCCCGCAAACTGCTATCTTACTCTGACCTACAGACTAAATTTGACCTACCACGACAAGCTTTCTACAGCTACATGCAAATACGTCACTATGCCATGTCCATATCGGCTGACCTACAGTTCTCTCCCCCATCACCCTTTGAAAATCTAATCCTGGCGGGCACGGCCCAGAAAGGATTAATCTCTGATATCTACAAAATAGTAAATGCTTACCCATTAGAACTCAAAGGTAAACATAACTATATGATTAAATGGGAAAAAGCTCTTGGTGAGGAACTTCCCATGGAGCAATGGCAGGCGGTATGGACACAGGCAGCAAAAAGTTCCCTCTGCACTCTATACAAAGAAAATACCTACAAAATTCTCCTCTACTGGTACATGACTCCGGATACCCTTCATGCCATATACCCGTCTAGCTCAGATCGCTGCTGGCGATGTCAAAAAGACAGGGGGACCCTCCTTCACATATATTGGGACTGCTCACTGATAACCCCATTCTGGGACAAGGTTCAACAACTACTGGTTCGTTTATTAGAGACACAGATCCCTATGACCCCCAAATTCTTCCTTTTAGGAATCTCACAATTAAAGATCCCCAAAGTTCAAAAAAACTAATACGCCACATTCTCACAGCAGCACGTTGCCTTATTGCTTTACACTGGAAAAAAAACCCTCCCCCCCACACCCGAAGCCTTATACACTAGAATTAAAGATGTGGAGTTGATGGAGAAGATGACAGCCCGGATACAGGACAGGCTGGAGGCACATAATAAAGTATGGGAGCTGTGGCATCTTCGAGAGGACCCACCATGAACAAGTAAACGAATTATAACAACATCCTTCTTCCCTTCCCCTCTCATTTTCTTCTTTCCCCCCCTCTTTCACTATCCTTCTATTCTACTTTGAATGTTTCAGTGACTTGCTTAGTTACAAGCAAACTAGAAGATGAAAACAAAATAAGTGATAGAAAAGAGAAAAAGAAAAGAATGCCTACCATGCTTGTATTTTATTCTTTTTTTTTTTTGGTATGACAGACTCTTGTCGCTTACTACCTTTATTATATCTTGTACTTCTGTACCACAAAATACTATAATAAAATGTTATTTGAAAAAAAAAAAAAAAAAGTCCCCGACCCGTTCCAAAAACGCAGAGGCACAAAAATACATTGATGTGAACATGTTCCATAGGAACCCATGTTAAAAAATTTCCCTGCATTTCTGCAAAATGCATCAAAAAAGCATTAGGCATTAGTGTGAATAAAGCCTTAAAGAGGGACTAACCCACCAATATAACTGTTTCCCAAAATAGCTACAGTTAGACATGCTGTGAATGACAACTGCAATGGTTGCTTGTGCTCTCAACAGAACTGTCAAGCCATTAAATGGCTGGTATCATAACTGATCATATGTGCAACACTACGGCAACTTTAGATCAAACAAAAGATGGCAGCTTCCTTGGTTGTAAAGGATGGAAGAATCTTGTTCCACTTTATGGTTCTGTATCTGCGGGAACAATTATTGGGGGACTTTAGGTCCCCCAAAGGAAAATTTGTGCATTTTGTGATCTGATGATGCCACCATTGATTTCGAAATTCGGCCAACCAAGCCTCCAATTTCACCTCATGTTGCTACAGAAAAGCATTTTCGTGGCTGGGAATCTTCTTTTCTTTCCGGGAATTTTCTTTTCTTGCACATGCGCATTTCTTTTTCGATTACATTCTCCCATCATTGATTAGAAAATCGTTAGTTTTTCAAAAAATTTCCAACATGTCCGATTACTCAAATTTGATTGGCGTAAGAAAATCAGCTGTTGCTGCAGCCCACTAATAGTGAGAAATACAAACAAAAATTCTTAGATAAGATTTTCTAAAGAAAATTCTTTCGAAATTCGACCCATGTATGGCCTGCCTTAGTTCCAATTTAAGGTACCTATAAATAAGTTTCAGTTGATTGTATCAATTACTGGTGTGTTAAATAACAGTCGCAAAGTTAGTGAACACTGTTACATTCTTTCTATGTGTATGAGCAGTGTTTTGCTCTTGCTTGAGTTAATTTCTATGCTGTAGTTCCTCCAGGGATAGGTTGATGCTGGAGGTTTTTTTCTCACTGTATAGACATGGGTTTTAGTGTAAAAGAAACATGCATTTTTGTAAATTACAGACACTTATGCCGCGTACACACGACCGGATTTTCCGACAGAAAGGGTCAGACGGAATGATTCCATCGGATATTCCGATAGTGTGTGGGCTTCATCGGACTTTTTCTTTCTAAAATTCTGACGGACCTAGAAATAGAACATGTTTCAAATCTTTCCGACGGACTCAATTCCTATCTGGAAAACCGTTCATTTGTATGCTAGTCCGACGGACCAGAACGACGCAAGGGCAGCTATTGGCTACTGGCTATTGAACTTCCTTTTTCTAGTCCTGTCATACGTCATCGCATTCTAAACTTTGGTGTGATCGTGTGTAGGCAAGTCCATTTCAGGGGAACTCCGTCGGAAAGACCGTCAGAGTCTACTCTGACGGAAAGTCCGGTCGCGTGTACGCGGCATTAGATGTGCGTGCAGCAGCCTCAAAGTCCTGTCATTACAACCAAAACTGGACATTTCTGCCAGGCACAGCTCCTCTAAATTAAACCAAATCAGCTCTTAAAGTTGTTATGTAGTCTACTTATGTCAAATTAGTGAAATATGTGTACTAATTGACTTTTATAGGTTGATGCACTTTGCATATTTTGCAGTAATAGCTAAGCAGAACATATGGTCAAACAGTGGTGTCTCTTTATGGTTTTTTTTGTTCTTTTCTTTATTTTTTGGACTGGTTCAAACATCTACTAACAAGACAAGTACTCTTGTAAATATATACACAATAAAACCCTTATCTGAAATCTCTCTAGGGCTATATGATACAGCTCCAGAGAGCAGTACAGCTTGTATAGCACTGATGTGATCTATATTTGCTTAAATTAAAATTGTCGTCAACCAATGACCTATCCTTATAAGGATTGCTTGCATATTATACACATCTCATAGCTTCCTGAGTCTTTTTTTTTATTTGCATTGGATACCATCCCCCTTAATTCTCTTTGCTGTGACCACCTCTTGTTTTCCCAACATCCCTCTGTTTCCTGGACTTTGTCACATGTCAGTTGTGACAGTCTGTGTCCCCTTTGCATTGGATGCAATGACTTCTCAGCTGGCATTCACTAGATAATTACCAATTAGGGCCCAGTCCATCTGCTCCTGTGTGACACTGGGCTTTCCTTCCCTTTAATTAAACGTCTGCTTTGCTGCTCAATCAATTAGTTGGACCGCAGCATATACACACTTGAGACCCCTGGACAACGTGTGTGTGCCTTTGCAGATTGTGTAGATAGTCTCATTGTATCATTGTATTAATGTGTGTCACCAAGACTTGTCTTCACTCGGCTAATATCATTATTTCACCCTTAACCATTCCCTTGCTTTTTTTTTTTTTTTTTCAAGATCCCAAATGCCCTTCTCTAATTTTTTCTTTGCATAAAGCTTGTGATATATAGTAATATTTAAGCAAAGCATTCATATAAATCATTTAGAAAAGTTTTTTTTTTTTCATAAATACAGTATTCATGTACACTGATTGCACCAGGTGTAAGGGTACAAATTAGCAGGTGTCAACTTTGATTGCCTGGCAGGTCATAGAATAAATGACTATTGTACTGCTTTTTCAATATTGAAAGGGCCACACCTTCGCATGTTTTGTACCAAGCTTCACAGAGATGCCCCAGTATGGTTTTCATGGCAGCATTTGTCTTGAAGAGGCCAGTGGTTTCCTCTTAGCTCAGTCTGGCTCATCAGTGAGCACTCTGCTTGGCCCTGTTTTCTCCCATGTCATCATACTCCAAACTCATTGAGGGGGCGTGATAACAATACAGCACCTGCTAACCTATGCCGATTGTTTCAATAAAGATCGGCTTCCAAGTTCCACAACTTGCCCAATTTTTGTTTAACCCTGAATTTAAAGGGATCAATAATAATACCTTTTATTTCTGTTATTGATTTCTGGATGTACATGGTTCTGTGTACTTGATATATTACATGCAAGTATAGAAAACCGCATGGTCATTTTGAAAGCAAGGCAATTGACAGTTCTAGCTTGCAGTCAGGTATTGTAAGCTCTAAGGAGCAGGGCCCTCTGATCCCTCCTGTATTGATTTGTGTTGTAAGTGTAATGTCTGCCCTCATGTTGTAAAGTGCTGCGCAAACTATTGGCGCTATATAAATCCTGTTTAGTAATAATAATAATTTTAGCAGTTTTGGGTGGTTAAACATGTGGCTGTTATTGAGGCAAAGAGCCAGGTGCAGCAGTTTATAGCACATAATCAAATGTCATTGGTAATTGATACAACCACACTAAAATAGTGTTTGGTTGTAGTTGGTACATATATTTATTTCCTGTGCATTGAGAGATGCATGGATTCCTAAAACGTTGGGTTATAGTGCTGCCTACAGAAGGATTGTAAAAAACTGTAGGTCGACCTAGGATATATCCTCTCCTACTACCAGCATTCAATTGTTTTTGCTGGTGTCCTAGGAGCATGGATGTCTTTTTTTCAGCTCTGCTGTTTTAAAGGTTTAATTTAGATCCTCTCATCTGTGCGTTTTATGTGCAGTGCATTAAAAAATGTAAATAAAGCAGGAAAGGTGGGACTTTAATGAGGTTATTGACATTGTGGAGGTAGATTGAAAAAGGTACATGTTTATTGATCATAAAAAAATGTATAAAGAACGTATCAATAATAAAGACCACATTAGCAATATAGATGTGTCATTTCATATATAGTCCACCCACACATCTATATACACGTATGGCATGGACAACGAGGATACATGAATATGTATCGACTGGACACCATGTAGTGGTCTGGAGTAATTAATTAATACATTAAATGAATACATATATGTACATACATCATCTGAGCAGCACTTGCAGAAAAAAATATTGAAGAATGTTGTAAAACAGTAAAACCATGATTGATGAATAAATGAAAATCTGAATTGATAGTCTATCAAAGACATGAATCTGCATCCCAGTTGACGCGTTTCGTGTGAAAAAAACAAAAGAATGGAAAGGGGTGATGCCTATAATGTGTAATTTGAGGGTGGGTAATATGTATGGATACGTGTAACACGTCAAATCACAGACCCACACCTGGAAACAGAGCCAAATACCTGCTGACAATGAAAAAACAGGAGCAGGTGCGTTCCTCTAGACCATTGCATATATGAAAAAAGGGGAAACCCAGAGGGTCAAGGGACAGGGTCAATCAATGAGGGACACACTGGCTATAATGATAATTTAGAAACAATTTATTACAAAATGATGGTAAAAATAGTTTCCACCCACATAATAAAACATGAAACTACCCTCCACCACTAAGAAAGTGACAGTGCAAAAAGGACAGATACACCACCTGGTACCCACTACATACATGTAAAAAATCCCCATACATGGCAGTAATAGGCCATGACCAGCTGAACCAGCACCTGGGAACAGTATGGTGGCCTAAAAGAAACAAACAAAATAATCAATCAATTATTGAAGAGGAAAATGCTGAGTGACAATTATGCAATCACTTTTGAGGCTCAGCCTGTATGTAACCTGCTGGTCCACAAAATGAGGTAAGATTCAGTGGTAGCATGCAAACAATTGGTTCAATAAGATCTTCCTGTAGGGGGGGCAACTGAAAGCCGTTCTATAGTTTGCCGCACATATATAGAGATGATAGTCAGATGACGGTGTAGAGAGCGGCTTATTTAGAACAATTTCAGTGTAGCCGAACACATACCTTAAGTCTTCTGCCCTCTCTACTATACAGTATGAAGGAGGGGGTAAAACAGCTGATCTCAGGATGCGGGAACTAGCAGGCCGGCTAGTGGAAGACCTGTATCGTTCACGGAGTTCCCAGAGTTACCTTCTGTAGGATCACGCAAAGAGAGTCCAGAAGCAGTCTGAGTATCTCAACGGAGTCGCCAGGCACCGCAGCCGTACGGCCAGAAGCCAGTCTCCGAGTATCTCAACGGAGTCGCCAGGCACCGCAGCCGTACGGCGTGAAGAGCAGTAGTCCACACTGGCTGCACTCCGCTGAAGTGGGACGCTCCACAGAGACAGCTCAACTGGACATGTGGATGATGTGATGATAAAGTCTCTAAAGAGATCGCAGCTGAGGGGGGTGTGTGAGGAAACCGGAAGACCGGAGTTAACCAGTGTAAGCAGACATCCTGGAAAGGATCTTCAAACAGCTTGTACTCGGGGGGGAAAAAGGCAAGCCATGAAATAAGTAGGGGTTGGTAAATACAGTCCATGTGGTGAATGTCAAGAAGTGGGGGCGTCTAGCTGACGCGTTTCGTGTAACACTCATCAGGGGCGGATGCTTGGGAATATCTATAAAGTATAATAAAGTATAATTAATCTGGTTGTAACTGATCATATCAGGAAAAGGTGGGTTAGCCCGTCCTGAGTACTTACATATAGTCAATGCGATGAAATGCGGCAGCCATAGGGCAAGGGACCAAGGGTTTGTCTGTCCCGGGAGCTGAGGTAATGTAGGGCCGCGTGCCAGCAAGGCGCACATACCAAACCACCCCTGGATACACACGGCACAATTTGCTTGGTTCATAGTAGAACACATTAGTGAACCAGTGATGACTGCCTGGCGGTAGTCTAGAATAAAAAATGTATTATCGGTGTATCAGATAATACTGGTAAGTTGAAGTGAGGATAAATAATAATATCCAATTAATATAGTGATGATAAATAAGGAAGGGTCTGAGTATATACACTAGCACAGCATGGACAGGGATACGTTCTTTATACATCTTTTTATGATCAATAAACATGTACCTTTTTCAATCTACCTCCACAATGTCAATAACCTCATTTAAAGTCCCGCCTTTGCTGCTTTATTTACATTTACTTATACCAGGGATGGAGGCACACCATTCATGTGCCTCATTCAAAGTCCCAAAAATCCCCCCTTTTCTCATTAAAAAAAAGTCCTGCTTGCTGCATCTTTGATGTGTTTTCATGAATATGCATGTTCTAAAGAACACAAATGATAATGCAACAAAAACACATGTAAAGCACACCTACAATGCACCGTACAGATGTGAACCGGCTAACCATGTTATTTTTTTAGCAACTTTTTTTTCTTTAATCAAGAGTCTCTACATAGCTGATAATGTTCTCCACTGACTCACAGCTGTTCTTAGGCTGGCCATACATTATACAATTTTCTTGTACAACATTCCTTTAGATTTTCCAAAACCATATAATAGGAGGTCAAACCTGAACACTTTCAATTTGTATGCAGTCAGGCAGGCCCTTGCACTACAGAGTTGAAGGTAAATCTAAAGAAAATTAAATAAGAAAATTGTATGGTGTATGGCCAGCTTTAGCCTAGCTTTTGGACCATACCGCAACTGAACCCTGCTGGACTGGACATATATGGAGTGAGCATTGAAGTGACTCTCCCACCTGGTTTTGTGAGTACTCATGACCTTGCCTCTGACCTTGAGACTCTACATTGCTGTAACGTGTCTGACTCTGGAAATGGGGCATAGAGTGCCCCCAGCATGCTCTCTACTAATGAATCATGGATTACCTGCAGTGTGCTGCCTGATAGTGGTGTCATCTGTAGTCTGAAATAATGCTATCCTGATTTTGGAGCCCTTTCACATAGTTAGCTAAGGCTGGGTCATTTGCTTATTCGGCTAATATTTTTACCACGATCATGTAGGACCTTTTGACCCAAATTACACAGTTATCGTCAGACTTTGCAGAGGTCACAAGAGCCCTACTGTATCATCTCTACAAATTATATATCCAAGTTGTCTGAAGCCAGAGTGGCTTCTGAGCCACTGACTCAAGTCTTTGATTGATGTGCTTTCCCCTGAGGAGTTGCAGTCTACTGCTATTCCTCCCAAATTAAAGGATACCATGTTGGTTTAACAAGGCAACTATTATACCCATGGAGGATGCTTATGCATTTAGGGATCCATCATGCAACTAATAGGTGGCTGGGAGGTCCTTTCCAGAACTATGCTCTCTTTGGCAGGTCCTGTATTACACCTGATTTTAGATGTAATCTTGCTTTGTCAAACCACATCTCATTAGTTCAAATCATTTGAAAGGTATCTTTCTGCCCTTGCCATTGATTATTGGATCATTGAGGACGTGGAACAGATGGCTGTGGCGATAAACTTAGGTGCAAAGGCCCAATTAGAAGCCACTCAGCTTGTTTCCCACTCTTTTGAGAATATATTTGTAGGATCCTTTGGCTAAAGTATACCATTATCTTAGTGCAGCGATTTCTTATGATATGTGATCAAATGTGCTCAAAACATAACATGTGTGACAAAACCAGCATCAAAATAACAAATTCCATCAATAAAATATTCACTTAAATAACATGCATAACGTCCTTTGACTAAAGTGCTGGACTGCAGAATTTTCTTGCAACAAGCAGCTGATCTGTATGGCCTTTGAGGGACAATCTCTCTTCTGAATGGCTCTGGACATTATCGTTGAGGCTGCTGTTTTCATTTCAGTACACCATCAGCTTTCACATGGAGACTCCCCCCAAGGCCGGCTCTCCATCCAGCCATACATTCTGGCTCTAAAGCTGCCAAATCCACCCACAAGCCCTCCTCGGTGTGTAGGTGTGTCCCCACTTTCCACAGTGGGGGTTGTCTGTTGATCTTTGCAACCACATGGATGTGCTGAATTCTGATGCCAGGGTGCAAGGGGTAGGGTCTCAAGACTACAAACTGGAATTTTGTTCCCTGCTCCCTCCTTGGTTTCTAATTTTAAAGTTTACTGTCTCCCCTCATTGACCTTCCAGTCTCCATTGGGAACTTTCTGCAGTACTAGACCAAGGGGTCCTTGGCCCATTTCTGTTTGCAGAAAGGTTTTAGGGGCTTTACTATAAACTGTTCCCTATTACACTGTTCACCAAAGGAGGCCATTCAGGAAAGGGTCTTGAAGGTTTACATTTGAGTCCAAACATTCCTGATGGAATCAGCTAGATCTGCCTTTCCTTTCCCCAGTGGGACTTCCTGGCTTCAGTGAACATAAAAGATGCCCACTTACATGTGCCCATCTTTCCAGCTCACCAATTCCTTCTGCATGCTGTAGGGCCACTGCACTACCAGTTTGTGGCCCTTACATTTGGTCTGTCTTTTACACCTTGATATTCACCAACTTGCTGGCTCTTGAGGTATTCCTATTGTGGGATACTTGGGAACAATCAGTGAGAGCTCTGAAGGACAATGTATCTTTTACTATACAGATTTTGTAGAAATCACTGCTGACTCCAACCAAAGATAACATAATTTTTGCTTTCAGTTCAGTTTACAGGAGGTGGGAAGAACGCTGCATTTCTGGGAAGAACAACGGGTAATTTTCTGTACTTGCTGAAAATTTTCTTAGCCCCAAAAAATCAAAACTAATGTTGTCACCACATCTACGGTAAGCACTAGGTAAGCTGCAATATTTTAAGTTTTTGTTCTTGCATTTAGTTATCCATTAGGTGACTCCAATAACACATAACGGCAACTAAAAGGTATAGCTCTGCCACTTGCAGTGACCACTGCAATTGGATGAAACTGGGAACACAGAAATCTCTCCAATAGAATCCCCAACATGCACATGAAGCTGGTGAGTGAGCAATCGAAGCAAAATGAAGTTGAAATGTTAGTTATGGTTAGACTGTTCCTTTAAAACCTGTTATACAACATAGTGCTTGTGTGGAGTAATTTGTCCCTCTCTATGCTGTAAAAAAAACTGATTAATCCTGCCTGTTTCTGTGTCCCCCTGTCTGTGCTGACCACAGTAATCATGGCTGCTGAGCCATGATACCGTGGTTAGTTTACTTGCCTCCGTCAGCCCGCAGTCTCTCTTTCCTCTCCCCCTCCCTGCCTGTCAGCTCAGGAGTCTTTGCTGATCTCCTCCCCGCCCCTCCCCTCCTGCTGCTATTCTGTGTAAAATAACTCTGTGTAATTCGTAGAATTCCCACTGTTCTATTCAGCTATATTGCTCAATGTCTTTGTTTTAAAAAAAATTATGCAGCGCAATACCTTATTGCTGAGCTCCGCTGTGTGGTCACGTGACTGCCCGCCACTCTCCTCCTCTCCTCCCAGCTGACGTCAGAGGGGAATCTAAGCTCCTCCTGCTGTAGTCCTCAGAACGGGGAAGTTAAGTGCTGGGACACTGTTAATTAGAGCATTGTGCTGCATAAAAAAGTATTCATACCTCTTGAAATTTTCCATATTTTGTCATGTTACAACCAAAAATGTAAATTTATTTCATTGGGATTTTATGTGATAGACCAACACAAGGAAGGCCAGGGAACGCACCAGACAGGTCAGGGATAAGGTGGTGGAGAAGTTTAAAGCAGGCTTAGGTTATAAAAAAATATCCCAAGCTTTGAACATCTCACGGGGCACTGTTCAATCCATCATCCAAAAATGGAAAGAGTACAACACAACTGCAAACCTTCCAAGACATGGCTATCCACCTTAACTGACAGGCCGGGCAAGGAAAGCATTGTCCACGGGACAACTATTAGTCATGAGCTCCACAAATCTGGCCTTTATGGAAGAGTGGCAAGAAGAAAGAAATTTTTGAAAGAAAGCCATAAGAAGTCCCGTTTGCAGTTTGCGAGAAGCCATATGGGGGACACAGCAAAAGTGGAAGAAAGTGCTCTGGTCAGATGAGACCAAAACTGAACTTTTTGGCCTAAAAGAAAAATGCTATGTGTGGCGGAAAACTAACACTGCATATCACCCTGAACACACCATCCCCACCGTGAAACATGGTGGTGGCAGCATCATGTTGTGGGGATGCTTTTCTTCATCAGGGACAGGGAGGCTGGTCAGAGTTGATGGGAAGATGGATGGTGCCAAATACAGGGCAATCTTAGAAGAAAACATGTTAGAGTCTGCAAAAGACTTGAGCCTGGGGCGGAGATTCACCTTCCAGCAGGACAACAACGCTAAACATACAGCCAGAGCTACAATGGAATGGTTTAGATCAAAGCATATTCATGTGTTAGTATGGCCCAGTCAAAGTCCAGGCCTAAATTTAATTGAGAATCTGTGGCAAGACTTGAAAATTGCTATTCACAGACGCTCTCCATCCAACCTGACAGAGGTTGAGCTACTTTGCAGCTGTAATTGCAGCAAAAGGTGGTTCTACAAAGTATTGACTCCGGGGTTGGCTGAATACAAATGTACACCACACTTTTCACATATTTATTTGTAAAAAATTTTGAAAACAGTTTATATTTTTCCTTCCACTTCACAATTATGCGCCACTTTGTATAATTGGTAAGTAACCGTGCTTAGGTAAGACTTGGCTACTGACTCTGACTCCCCTAGGGGCTCCACTAGTAAAGCTCCAAACAGAAAAAAAAAAAAAAAAAATATATATATATATATATATATATATATATATATATATATATATATATAGGGGTGGGTGGCGCTGCCTGTCACCTGGAGTGTGACCTCCGGTGATGACTAACCACGTTGAACCACAGTGTGATGTGCACTGAAATAGGGAACTGTTATATATGCTGGTGTAGGTGGCACTGCTTGTCACCTGGGGAGTGACTTCCAGTGATAGCAGGTCGCTAGCCACGTGAAGTTGCTCGTTGGACCCAGGTGTGTTATGCAATAAATATATTATTGAGGTCACCCTGTTAAGCTAGCACGCCAGGTATATAATGCAGCAGCTATCCCCGTGTGAAAAGGCTTAATGGGTCCCTATATGTGCATCAAAAAATTGGTTGTATAAAGAATATATAATTACAACATCATGTGCAGAAAAAATGGTGTACCAAGTCAAGAAGAACATATATTAGAGTACTCCTGGGTGTAGGGTATCCTAGATTTCTACACCTGTACCTGAAAGTGCATAATAAATTAACAAATAATAATATGTGTATGTATAAATCGACAGAGATATCAGTGAGTTCATTAAACGAAATAAAGTCTCATGTGCAGAATACTATTGATATACAAGTCCAATCTGTAGTGCTAATTATAAGTGAAATAATCCAAAGTGACTTGTGCAGAAATCATTCATAGGTCAAATCCTGTGCAAGCAACGTGACGTGAGGTGACGTTCGTGCTCCCGTTCAGTTCCCCACGCACCAGATCCTCATACCCCTTTAGGGGTAGTTCGCATAATGAATGAATGAAGGATTTGTAGAGCGCTGCAAATGCGAACTGAATCGCCTCAAGGCGCTAGAAGCATAAAGTGGGGGTACATCTGGAACTGTCCTCCTGCTTGGTGTGTCAGACCCTGGGATGTCCGGACCTTATGTCCCTGCTGGGGTGAGCAGCGATGAGCGTGGTTAAAAACTCCTGGATGGTCACCTTCTCCGTGGCACCTCAAGACCGTGTGGTATCCTCATATGTATGGAAGAGACTGGCACCCATAGCGTAATTCCGTAACGTTTTTCAAATGTATTAAATTAAGTTTAAAAAGCACGATACAACAAGGCCAGTTGCCAAATTCATGTTAAGATAACAAAGTCCAGAGTGATCCTATTCAGCGTGCGTTCCATCGGTCCAAACGCCGCAAACCAGAAGTGACGTGGGTGCCTACTAAGCTCCGCCGTTTCGTCATAGGACGTCGTCTGAGGCGGTGCCATCCTGGTACGCCTCACGTCATTTGTAGTAAGTGGTAGGGCAGGATCCACCCCCCCCCCCCTCATAATTAGGTGCAAGGCCAGGCCAGTATAATGGTAATGTAAACCCATGTAACCGAACACATCATGTGGGGATTACAACACCATCCTTCCAACTCATTTAGGTGGATGGTTTTCCATACGAGACCTTAAAGATCTTTAGCTAGTATCCCCGGTGGCCAGATTTGGTACAACTTCCTGCACATCCACTTTGCGCCGTACAAACCAGATATTACCTGGTAAAACTAAAACATCCTAGCTTTTTATTGGGCATATTATATTAATCCAGAGGGAATAATAGTTAGAGAGTAATGGATAAAATAAATGTGTATAAAAGATCTTTGGAGAGTTTTTTAAACAAAAAAAAAACAATTCAATTTTTTTTTCTTTAGATCCTTCAAAAACTGCCAAAAACATTCAAAAGCCTTCAATTTTTTTTCCTTTTTATAACCTAAAGTTATATGTGAGCATAAGTGTAAAATTAGAGAGATGGTACAGAAGCCAAATAGGATATAATTAGTATTATGATGGTATAAATTCCATCCAGTTCAATATAGTCTGGGTCTGGTGGAGTGGGTATTGTTTGAACACTATAAATTGGGAATAAGGTTAGTAATAATGTAGGAAGAAAGTCACTGGGAGAAGACATATGAAATAGAGCTGAAATACACCAGTATGGGGTGGGGGGGGGGGTGGCTTTAATGTTGGTTACTCTAAACTCCCATTGGGTGTGGGTTAGAGTAGTCAATAATTGGATATAAAGTAGTTCTGGCCAATATCCAAGTTCAGGCCCCCAGGCGCCAAAGACCCCAACCTGTTTATCCACCTTGTTTCATTCTGTGAGACCTGGATCTTTTTGTTACCCCCCCCCCCCCCCCAGTGGTCCTTAATATGATCTATTCCATAGAAGATCAGGCCAGTGGGATCTCTATGGTTTACTTTGAAGTGTCGGTATGTTTCGGGAATACTTTTCTTATATTATTGATGTGCTCTTTAGTTCTCACAAATAGGGGTCTTGTAGTCCTCCCTACGTATTGGAGGTGACATGGACACTCTATAACTTAGGTGACGTGGGTACTTGTACACGTAATTAATTCTCTGATCTGGTATTCCCTATTATTGATCCTGGATTTAAAGGATTTTTTTTTCCGCTGTTGTTTTTTAGCTGCTCGGATGGCTTTTACAAAAATAGTATACCACTTGAAACCTGTAATGTAAATGTGCGTTAGGCGGTCTTCAAGTGATTAAGAAAAATCTAATTTCTTCATAAATTAAGGCCAATATGTACTCTGCTACATGTCTTTGGTAAAAAATCCCAATAAGCATCTACAAACTATGGTGTATCTACTGGATTTTTTTTTTTATATACTAGTAAAGGCGGTAATCAGGGACTTATAGCGGAACTGTGATAGTATGGGGGGCAGTCTGACACTAACTGACACTTTGTGGGAACCAGTGACACTAATACATTGATCAGTGCTAAAAATATACACTGTCACTGTACTAATGACACTGGATGGGAAGGGGTTAAACAAGGGCTGGGAAGGGTTTAAACATCTAGGGCGATCAAATGGTTAAATGTGTGCTTAACCAGTGTTTATGTGTTTACTGTAAGGTGCTTTTACTAAGGGATCAGGGCCCTCTTTAATATTGATTGGACCCTGGGCAAAAATTTT
The DNA here is from genome assembly GCA_037952835.1 of Lithobates septentrionalis. NCBI lineage: Eukaryota > Metazoa > Chordata > Amphibia > Anura > Ranidae > Lithobates > Lithobates septentrionalis. The sequence goes on along the minus strand of JBBDGP010000738.1, from coordinate 2,136,426 downwards.
CTTGGGACCCCCCCTCCATGCAGTTTTGCTCTCCACCTGCTCCGGGACATACATTAAATAGCAGCTAGACTCAAAATCCGCTTACTGAACCAGAACAGGCAGCGATTGCGATTGGTTGCCAGAGGTTACAGTGTATCATTACCGTTCACTGACTGGTTGCTAGAGGTTACAGCACACATTATGGCTCACTGATTAGTTGCTAGAGGTTACAGCACATGATTTCTGCTTGTTGATTGGTTGCTACTGAGATCACTGTACATCAATACTGCTCACTGGTTGCTAGAGGTTACTGCGCATCATCTCCTCACTGCCTGCACACCATGGACTGCTGAGGTGAGGGGACCCATTAATAGACTGAAAACTCCTAGGGATCCAGTGGCAGTGCTGGGGGGAGGGGAGAGTGTGTTCAATGGCAATGCTGATTTTTTATACTGACTAACAATATAAAAAGGAGTTTTAAAACTGGCCATCAATGTAATATGGGTTTACACTGACCATTAATGTAATAGGGGTTTACACTGACCACTAATGTAATAGAAGCATTCACAGTAATCACCAATGTAAAGATGGATTTACAATGACCACCAATGTAAGGGAAACATTCACACTGGCCACTAGTGTGAATGAAAGGACTCTATACCAAGCACCAATGTAATGAGAAGATTTACACTGACCACCAATGTAACTGAGACATTTAGCCTGCGTTCACATTTGTGTGTGTCGGGAACTCATGCAAAATCGCTTTCCTGATACCAAAGAAACATGCTTTCCTTTAGCACATACACAGCAGTGCCATTAATTGTTAATGACACTCTCAGGCATCTGCTGACATGTGTCTTGGCACAGTGTGATTTTGAAAAAGGGTTTGGGACTTTATTCCACATTTGTAGCGCATAGAGCAGCCCATTTAAATGAATGGGCTGCCCTACATGTGACCTACATCTTTATACACCCTGTTAGTACACCTTTGCATCCTAAAACCCATGGTAACCTCTGCACCCCAAACCTCCCCCATCCTCTCCATTCCAATCCCCCTCCCCTTTAACTTTACCTGCTTCCTCTGCTCATCTTTGCACCCACCTTCCTTACCTCCTTACCTCCCCTTCTTGTTCATCTGTGCACCCCAAACTGTAATTCCTTCTCTGCCAACCTCTGCACACCCCACACTACCCTCCCCTACTAATTTGCTTACCTTTGCAGAACAGGCTGATAGTAGGCTTAATGACCACAGCTGTAGGCAGGACTTTCAAGCATGCCCCTTTATCTCCCCAGTGGGCAGCATTCAGTATAGGTGATGGTGGATATGACCTCAGGGGTGCATGATACACACATGAATACCGCCTCTATTTACATACGAATGCTGCTGGTTCGCCGCTATTTACATATGAATGCTGCCGCGATTTACATATCAATGTTGGTATTTTAATGTAAACACAGGCTCTACAGGTGAGTCATCTGTACACAACAATAGGGCAGAGCTGGGCGGCATTAATAACAGAACTTCACACTGAAATATCAGGACACAGCACAGGACTAAAACCTCAAGGGATAAGGGAATTTAAACTGGGATAGTTGGCAAGCTTTGGGCCCCACAACAATGACAGGGCCCAGGGCAGCTGCCCCTTTTGCCGTGCCTTAAAGACGGCCCTGTAAGGGATGTGCTGGTTTTTATCCCCTGCATTGCAGGTAAACAAAAACCGCCACATTCCCACTGACAGGACATAGCTCTGTATTGTTTACATATGCAGAACTCTATCCTGTCTTCCTCCTCGCCGATCAGCAGATGCCGGCGGTCATCTTATGGCCAGCACCCATGATCGGCTTGTGTTGAGTCTAATCACAGCACAATCGGCGCTCCGGCAGTGTGCACAAGTACCCCTCACCCGGAAATGCAAAATCAGGTGTATATTTACATGATTCTGTGCAGAGCGGCCGTCCTGTAGCAGTAAAGCTACATGGGGCGGTCGTTAAGTGGTTAAAGTCCTACATGCTTTGTAATCTAATTTCTCATTTATTTTGTTTTTAATACCTCATAAATTAGCTTTCATTTCAGGATAGGTTTCATTTCAGAAACTCTGGTGCCCCAGGATTTTTTATTTTTTTTGTTTCTGTATATATAAACATCTGCCTTTTTAAATTCTTGGTGCCCTTTTGTTTTATAGTTAATATTCCTGGGATAAGTGCATTGATTGGTCTCCTAGTATGCAAGTATGCCAAGTCTCTCCTAGTGTTCATTTCTCACATAGATCATTTGTGGTCTCTATGAAACCAGAGCAACATCTGAAGCTGTGACAAGGCTGTCACCAGTGTCTCCTGACCCAGGATGACAGCTGGCACCTCTCCTATTGGGGGATTGTTGGTGTGTCAATCACTGGTACATGTGGGGAACAATGGAGGTGTCATAGAACAAAACTGAGCTGCAGACAGACTGTTCAACCTCCCTGCCCTGGCTGTCCCTGTCTATTGACTCAGTCTGCTACGCTGGTTATTTTATGTTCATGTGTTCCAGTATATTGTATATGACTATTGAATCCAGTACAGGCCGCAAAATTTACTGCATTATCCACAAAACCATATCTGTCTACCCATCCATCCATCCATCCATCTATCTATCTTTCTGTCTGTCTAAATGTTTGCCTCTCTGTCTCTATATATCTATCTATCTAATCTATCTATCTATCGTTCTATCGCTACTGTATCTTTCTTTTCTTTTTACTTTTGCCTTTTTCCTTTCTCTTTTTTGCTTTTCCTTTTTTTTTTCTTTTCATTTCTTTTCTTTATCTGTCTGTCCAATTAGTCTATCTGTTTTACATCCATCATTTCATCCTTCCAGAGCTTGAAATAACATTTTGTAATGATCTATGCATGCCTGGACATTATACCAGTTTATAGTTTACATAATTTAGTTATCCAGAATGTTTAGAACAGGACTTGACAAAATTGCATTGAATCTAGGAGACAGGTTTTTTTTTTGTTTCTTTTTTTTTAACTAGCAAAGCTTACAGATGGAACATGTAACATATTCCTGAAGGTGAGCTTCCCATTTAACCAGGTAACGAACAGATTTGTATTTATGGAAAGGAGTGTGATTATATTAACATTAGTGACAGGAAGGTATCATTCCGGTACAGTAGAGAAAGAACAATTGGGTTTGGGGCTTTAAATATACCTTTCTGTTCACTAAATTATTAATAGAAAGGAGATAAGACTTTATTTTTAAAAAAATGTTTACGTTTTATTTCATACAAGCTAAAAAGCATAGTACATTACAAACAATGAACAGGTTAAATCTTCTGAGAAGGTCAACACGTTTCGCAGATCATCTGCTTCATCAGGACCAATAGAGTTTAATTCAATGAAAGAATCAGAACACCAAAGATTAAAAACAAATACAAATGGATGCAATGTAGCATACTATATGCTGTGAGGAGGTAGATCAGTGGGCTTAGAAATAGCCTGCCGGCCCATGGGAGGATAACCCTCAGGTATAGATGTAAACCAAGTCAGCCTCGGCCTAGGTTGGTGCAAGTATGGCGTTGATTTAGATCAAAGATAGGTCCCACGTCAATTAAAATGCATAGTCTAGAGTTAAAGAGCTAAACAAACCTTTAACAAGAGAAAAATCTGTATTATGTAGATTAACCATGGTTCCAATATCTTATTCAGATCGCAATATCTTAAACTCAACCAAGTGAAAGCCAGCCATCATCTTATATCAATATCAAAAGTGATGTGTCTCATCCCTCAGAACCGCAGCTCTTTAACCATTTCACAGCCAGAGCCGTTTTTGCATATTTGGGACACGTTTAAAAAATAATTTTAGGCCTGAAGATTACATAAAACCCCCAAACATTATATATTTTCTGAAAGCAGACACCCTAGAGAGTAAAATAGTTGTAGTTCCAATTTTTTTTCTGTCAACAATATTACCGCAAAGGTCTAGGAAACAGAAAATTTTTATTAAAAAACACAATAAATGTTCATTTAACGGGGCACAAACCCGCAATAGATTACCCATTTTTTTGGTAAAAGATGAGGTCGCACCGAGTAAATAGATACCCAACATGTCAAAACCTAAATTTGCGTGCGTTCTTAAAATGGTGACAAACTTCAGTACCCTATATTTTCAATAGGCGACGCTTCAAAAGCCCCCTATAGGTCATTAGTTTAGCGTTATGAAGGAGATCTGGTGCTAGAATTATTGCTTTAATTTCGACATGCGCAGCGATATGTAACGTGTAACACAATCCACGTTTTCAGGTGTAGCTGCCCCTCCGTGTGCGTTTTTGTTTATACGTGTGTATATATGGGGGGGCCTCAATTTTTTTTTAGCGGGGGGACTTTATGTGCATTTTTTTTTTACTTAACTTTTTATTTCCATTACATAGGGACATTTTTTTTTTGGGGAGACCGGTTCTCTTTAATCAGATATTTAGGGTCTGTGTGGAACATTCAGGCGGCAGCCCAGGCGCCAGTACGCAATTTCTTATGGCCGTCATGACCTGGTGCCTGAGATTTGTGGAGCCCTGGTTTAGAAACTGTGGTTTTCTTTATTTTAAAACACTATGGTTATGGGCTCTTGCACACAGGTGGCAAAACACCACATTTTTACATATTTAGGCAGTGTTTTTTTTGTTTTGTTTTTTTAAATCATCATCTCTATGCAGCCTATTGCTTTGAATGTACCAGTACACAAACGCACAGGCTCGTAAATGTCAGTGAGCCAGCACCGTATTTTTTCATTCCCAAAAAACTTGAAAAAAATCTGCATCACACCTCATCCCCACCTACACCTAGAGTGTATGCTCGTGCGAGGGCTGTGTTCACCCGCACAGGAATACAATGCACAAGTGCTCCACGCATCCCTATGCAGGTAGTCCCATTCATGCCAGTTGGGACCCGGCTGCTGTATGGACACTGCCGCTGCTCCAAATTTGACAGCCGTGCGGATGTATGTCCCGGAACTCGCACTGTCTGTGTCACAGGACCTGCACCCACACCAGTGTCTGTCCCAATTGACATGAATACGACTGCCTGCACATGGATGCATGGAACAACTGTGCATCTCATGCAGGCAAAACATGGCCTTCATACAGGGATTTGCTTAAGTACGTCTGTTTGAACAAGGCCTAATGGCAACATCAGTCATTTGTTGGCAGCATATCCGGCCTATTTCAAAACAGAATCATCCGCTTACTCTTCCATTCGTACCCCTGTCTCCAAGAATCCCAGCCCACTACCAAGCAAACTTTCACTTGCAAAGTCATTTTGTTATTTATCTTGGTGCATTATGTTAGAAAAATGTTAAAGAGGATTTAACCTCCCTGGCGATATGATTATGTCTGATTTTTGAATGTCAAAGTGGTACATTGTTTTGCATTGAAATTTGGCGTTTTATATTGTAGGCCTGTAATTCTTAGTAATAACTCACTTAAATCTGTCCAAACAAGAGTCTAGTAGACAGCCCGGGTATGATAAAGTTTGAAACACAAAATCATAAATTATAATAAATAACTATAAATAATTATAAAAAATAATATTATAATAATAATACATTTTATTCAATAATGTAATCAAATCAAAACCACTGAAATTTGCTCAGTCGCAGAATCGTCGCTGTCGTCACTTTCAGTGTTTGATGAGGAATTTCCCCACAAATCACTATCGCTCAATTCTGCAAGTGATTCTAATTCACTATCACAGTTTTCTAGGTGGTCTAAAACCACTTTTGACATAGAGGGACGCTTTTTGGATGCTATGGACAATTTCAAGTTTCCAGGCAGAAAGAACAGTATATATAATATAAAAATGTAGGCAGGGCACTGGACAAAGCACTAGGGACAAAACTGATGTAAAATGATTTGATACAGATAATCTACAGATTACAGTGTAATATATGTGTTATGTGTTTTGTACTTTTTTTAATTTTCCGCCAGGCTCCGCCCCTATGTGTCACGACGCTCACAGGGATTGGAGCCCAGAACAGTAATACAAGGTAAGTATCCTGTACCAGTCCCGAGTGTGGCTCGGGGTTACCGCTTTTGGTAATGAAAGTTAACCCCGAGCCACACTCGGGAATACCGCTAGGGAGGTTAACTTGCATATGATTGGAAGGTTGAAGTCAGACCAAGTTCACCTCTTTCACTAAGCTAAAGGTGGCCATACATAGTTAGATCTTCATTCAAATGTTCATAGAAAAATTGTTCCTCAGAACATTTTGGATTACCACCATTAAGTCAACTAATTTTGTTACTAAGCCCTTAAAATTTTGTGCAGAACTGCTGTCTGAAATCCTTAGACATATTAAACAGGTTTTATTACAATGTGTGCCATTTTTTCTAATAAAAAACAAATTCACAATTGCCATTTTGTTTGTTTGAGAAATAGTTTCCATCCTGCTCCTTCCACTTTTCCCTGCAGTAAAAAAAATTACCGTTGACCGATGTGACCCTACTAACCATTAGAAAGTCCAAAGAATGTTCTGCAAAATAAATTTTTCAAATTGTATTTGAATGTTCAAATTTGAATGATATTTTTGCCAAAGGAATTTTCTCTTAGTTTAGCAAATACATTTTAATTTAGCAAATAAAGTTTAGTAAATAAATAAATGATATATTACCAACAAATACCAATCAGAGGAAATTATGTATGGAACTTATGTATCATTGTAACTATTGTTTTTATTCATACATATGGATATGTGTCTTTTTTTAATCAATTTTGTATAATAAAATGTTAATTCTTTTATAACAGTTGTTGTCACTTCCAGGGTGCAGAGATAGTCCATTTTCTTCTCTGCTAGGGGCACAATAGGGGTAGCCCCAGCCCTATTCAAGTTTAGCAAATAAGGTGAAGTTTTGCTGACTTCAACCATTCAAGTTAAATTCTTTTTTAATTTTTTCTTGCACAATTGGATTTTCTTTGTAACGTGAATTTCCAGTGTTCCACCTCATTTACTAAGATTAATGTATAATGATTTTGCAAAGTGAAAATTAACTTTAAAATTGAACATGCTCTACTCTTTTAGTAAATCAGAGTCATTATATTTCCTGAGTTAGAATGTAGCATGATGCCTCAATCTGAAAGGTATATAAAGATAGGGGCGGGTACCATCATCCTTGAGCTTAAAGTGATGAAGGAAAGGGAGGGGGAGTTAGCATAGAAAGAACAATTTTACATTTTTTTACTGGAGTGGTTACTATAAAACAGGGACATTTCCAGAGACTGAGGTTTAGATTGTGGCGGTCCCACAGAGGTTTGAGGGGTTTGATCACAAAGGGCCAGACAGCAGTCTCTGGGGCATCTCGGGGTGTCCAATGAAAAAGAAAAGAGGGTGGTGGTGATAGGAGAGCCCTTATAGAGTAGTAGGTTCCAAACAAGATTGTTAGCTCAGATGGTTCACCAGTAAAAAGAAAGACAAAATAAAAATAACATATCTGGTAAGACTGCAGTCTGACCTAAAGGGTAGAGACAGACAACTTTCCGTCTCCGCAAATGTAAAAAACCCACTTGCGCACCTGGAGGATAACTCTGGTTGCTGTTGATGCCACAATGGTCCCAATCCTAGATCCTCTGCCAGGTTCTCAGGCGGGTGTTTGGACTAGGTGAGTTTGAAGAGGTGTAAAAAAAAAAAAAACCTTTGGTGGTCCGATCGGCAGAGGTGTCTGTTGTCATATAGCTAAGGATAGATCAGAGTCATCTGGTTTAAGCAGAGTGATTCATTCCAGGTAGACCTCATATTTAAAAAAAACAAAAATCCATAATCAGCTTTGTGGTAAAGATCTACTGATTGTCTCTTTACCTTAATCTGTGATCAGCAGTGTCCTCCGGCGGCAGGCACAATCACGGGAGGCCATCACATGACGGCCTCCCAGAACTAACCGGCCACGCTGTAGCCGTCATTCGGCTATAGCGCGTTTGGCAAGTGGTTAAATTGCCACTTCCTCCATTCAAGGTGATAGAAGGGATGATTTGCTTAATCTGGTTGTGCCGTGTGGCCTTGATCAATGTTTGGTAATACTCTGAACTGAGGAAGTGGCAAAATAAAGCGACAAAAAGCATTTCAACGTTCATTAAACCAAAAGATTCCAACCTGTTCTTAGACATATGACAATGGGTACCTCTGCTGATCGGGTCACTGACAGTTTTTTTTTAACCATTTGCCGACCAGCCGCCACAGTTTTACTGTGGCAGGTCGGCTCAGCTTGGCAAATCGACGTTACCTTATGTCGCTTCCCATTGTGGCCACTAGGGGCGAGCTCGCGCCACCAGAGGCACGCAATGTGTAAACACACAGATCCCGGTTCTTTCAGGGGAGAAGAGACTGATCGTGTGTTCATACAAAGTATGAACACCGATCTCTCTCTTCCCCTAGTAAGTCCCATCCCCCCTTCAGTTAGAACAGAGTGAGGGAACACAGTTCAACCCTTGATTTCCCCCTAGTGTTAACCCCTTCCCTGCCAGTGACATTTATACAGTAATCAGTGCATTTTTATAGCACTGATCGCTGTATAATTGTCAGTGGTCCCAAAAATGTGTCAAATGTGTCCAACATGTCTGCCTCAATATCGCAGATCGCCGCCATTACTAGTAAAAGAAAAAGTAATAATAAAAATGCCATAAAGAATGCCATAAATCTATCCCCTATTTTCTAGATGCTTGTGCAAACCAATCAATATATGCTTCTTGCGATTTTTTTTTTTACCGAAAATATGTAGAAGAAGAATACATATCAGCCTAAACTGAGGAAAAAATTAGGTTTTTTTTTTGAAAAAAAAAATGTGGGATATTTATTATAGCAAAAAAAGTAAAAAGATATTGTGTTTTTTCAAAATTAGCGCTCTTCTTCTTGTTTATAGCGCAAAAAATAAAACCCGCAGAGGTGATCAAATGCCACCAAAAGAAAGCTCTATTTGTGGGAAAAAAAGGACATCAGTTTCGTTTGGGTACAACGTCGTAACGACCGCGCAACTGTCAGTTAAATGGACGCAGTGCCGTATTGAAAAAAATAGCCTGGTCATTGAGCAGACAAATCTTCCAGGGGCTGAAGTGGTTAAACTCACCCATTTTTTAGAGACTAACCTCCAAAAGCTGGGATTGTCTCTGAAAATTGAAGAAATGGAAGCTATGCATTTTTCTGTTAAAGCATTTCCATGCATTTTACAGAAAAAATACATTATGAACCTGTTAAGAAGTCAAACTTTGTATATCCAGTCATGTTGTTTGGTTGGCTAGCAGAGTAAAATATTGTTGAATAGGTATCTAGGAAAACGTGTGATTACGACTACACTATGTACTGAAGAAATTCTTTGCATTAGCAGCTCAGTAACCTTGTATTTGTATTCTTCAGTGGTGAGTACCGCCTGGTGCTTTTTATATGCATAGTGAGCACAGAAAATGCTCATGTCACACATCACTGCCCTCATTGTCCTAGTATGTATTTATTTTGAAACCGTATTAGTTGCTTTTACTGTATCCATGGTACCTGTCCTCAGGAAGGCTCTCTCCCTATTCCCCTTCTTCTCCTAGTGGAAAAAAATCACTTAGCACTGGTCACATCTACAATGCTGACCTAACATAAATCATTCTATGACAATTTTATAGTATTGCAAACAATTATTGGCCTAGATCTTCGATCTGTTGTTGATCGTTTTTAGACATGTAGTTTACAAATCCTGTTGTGGTTCTTAGGTTTTACACTGGCCACAGACATTACAATATGATTGTCTAATTTTTCTTTAGGTCCATCAACAACCACAGGTCTGTCTGATTGCGTGGATTGCTTTGGTAGATGCTCATATTATTAAGATCTGGTTAAATGCATGTCTGAAAGAAATCCAAAAAATAACAATGCCAGATAGTCTGAACCTAGCAAAAAAGGGTATTGCAATATATATATATATATATATATATATATATATATATATATATATATATATATATATATACTTGTAGAGGAGAACCGCACTCTGCTTACAGTTTAGTGCCAGCAAACAGGTCTTCCCACCGACCTTGTATATAGAAAAAAAGTCCAAGAGGTTGCTGCACTTAAAAACGTCTTTGCTTTATTTCACAATATCTTCAGGAGAGATTTACAAAGCAAGTATAATCCTTTCAAGCAATATCAAAGGCAACAAATGCCTACACAGTTTCAGACATGAGTAGATTCAGATATGGATGGATGGATGGATGGATTACGTTTCGGGCTAGTCAGCTTACGCCCTTCCTGAGATCCATTGAAGCACATCTGCTTCAATGTGCTTCAATGGATCTCAGGACTTTTTATATATATATATATATATATATATATATATATATATATATATATATATATACACAACATCGCAAGTATCCCAGCACACTTTCCGTCTATCCAACAAAAAAAGCTTGATCTGTGTTTGTGCATTGCTATAAAGTATATGCCCCTAGTTGGGAACTAAAATAGTTTTGAGTTGGGGTTATACCTTTTCGGGGGTGACTTGATGGCAATAGTGTGGTTTTACTGTACATGGATTTTCTAATGTCTTGCTGGCTAGTTGGAAAGTGTGCTGGGGTACTTTCTTATTGTTTTGTATATTGCCCTGTCCATATGCACCTTTACCTGATTACTCCAAATTACAGAGTGGCTGCCATTGCGTTTTTTGATTTGATACAGACTCATAATTCTAGCAGTCATCTATCCAGTATGTTGAACAATTACAAAATTTAGGAGCTGTTTGTGGCCCCTCTTCATCATTTTATAGTCGCTTGTGATGATGTAGCGTTAACCACTTAAGGACCGAAACGCTTTCTGAGATTTGTTGTTTACAAGTTAAAATCAGTTTTTTTTGCTAGAAACATTATATATTGTTTTTTTTCTAACACCCTAGAGAATGAAATGCATTGCAATACTTTCTGTCGCACCGTATTTGTGCAGCTGTCTTACAAGCGCACTTTTTGGAGGAAAAATAAATTTTTTAATTTAAAAACAAGACAACAGTAAAGTTAGCCCAATTTTCTTTTATTTTGTGAAAGATGATGTTACGCCGAGTAAATTGATACCCAACATGTCACGTTTCAAAATTGCGTCCGCTCGTGGAATGGCGACAAACTTTTACCCTTAAAAATCTCCATAGGCAATGTTTAAAAAATTCGACAGGTTGCATGTTTTGTGTTTCAGAGGAGGTCCAGGGCTAGAACTATTGCTCTCACTCTAACAATCACGGCGATACCTCATATGTGTGGTTTGTACACCGTTTTCATATGCGGGCACTACTCACGTATGCATTTGCTTCTGCACGCGGGACGAGGCACGTTAAATTTTTTTTTTTTTATTTATTTTACTTTTTAGTTTTTTGTTTTTTTTTCAAATAACGTTTTATTATTATTCGTAATTGCAATACATTATGCAATAATAAATGGTAAATCTAAAGGTAGCACATAAATGCAAGTTGTATATAATGCTGGTACACTAATATTAAAACATTGTTTTAGTTTTTATTTTTATATTGTTCTTTAAAAAAAAAAAAAAATGTCACTTTTGTTCCTATTACAAGGAATGTAAACATCCCTTGTAATAGAAAAAAAGCATGACAGTACCTTTTAAATATGAGATCTGGGGTCAAAAAGACCTCAGATTTCATATTTACACTAAAATGCAATATTAAAAAAATGTCCCTTTTTAAGAGTTATGGGCGGAAGTGACGTTTTGACGTCGCTTCTGCCCTGCAATGGTATGGAGCCTCGGTGAGGGCCATCTTCCTCTCCACTCAGCTCCATGTCAAGCAGGAAGAAGGATCCGATCGCCTCCGCTGCTGCTGGTGACTCCAGGAAGAGGCGGAAGGCACTGGAGCGCGGCAGGAGGGCCCTCTCTCGCTACCAATAAAAGTGACCTGGCTGCGAATCCGCCACAGAGACCACTTTTATCTGAAACCGGACCGCTCACTGAAGAAGGGGTTTAATGTAGCTAGCTGCTGCCATAACAACAATATTCCTCTTCAAAGTGCCGTATATGGTACTCCATCTTAAAGCAGAGCTCCACCAAAAAAGGGAAGTTCCACTTTAAGTACTCTTCCCCTCCTCCCCTGCTACGTTTGGTATGTCATTTTTTTGGGAGGGAAGTGGGTACCTAGTTTTGACAGGTACCCGCTCTCACTTGGCGATCCGAGCGGAACTTCTCCTTTCCCCCTCTCTTCCTGCAGTCTTCTGGGACACGTCACAGGTCCCAGAAGACTTCCAGACCATTCAGGAGAGGCAGCGCGACACGCGCATAAGCAGCGAGTACCTGGCTGTGAAGCCACTAACTGTCAGAGCCATGTGCCCACAGTTGAAATGCCGGCGCCAGGGAGAGAAGCGAATGCTCGGGTAAGCCCATCCCTGGATTTTGGGATAGGTGAGTGTGTGTTTATTAAAGTGGTTGCAAACTCTGTTACACCACTTGTACCTACAGGTATAGTGCCTTGAAAAAGTATTCATACCCCTTGAAATTGTTGCAACCAAAAATGTAAATTTATTTTATTGGGATTTTATATGATAGACCAACACAAAACGGTGCATAATTGTGAAATAGAAGGAAAATGATAAATGGTTTTCACATTTTTTGAAAAGTGTGGGGTGCATTTGTATTCAGCCCCCCTGAGTCAATACATTGTAGAACCACCTTTCACTGCAATTACAGCTGCAAGTCTTTTTGGTGATGTCTCTACCAGCTTTGCACATCTAGAGAGTGACATTTTTGCCCATTCTTCTTTGCAAAATAGCTCAAGCTCGGTCAGATTGGATGGAGAGCGTCTGAGCAGCAATTTTCAAGTCTTGTCACAGATTCTTAATTGGATTTAGGTCTGGACTTTGACTGAGCCATGGGATCGCTGGCCACATAACCCCTCCTCCCCAAACCAGAACCTACCCAGACAAATCCACACATAACAACAGTATGGATTGAAAATGCCCGTGGCACTTTATTGGTATAAATGAAAATTGACCATATTTATTAACCAATTTTAATCACATATATAATACTGAATAAAACCCTTAATAAATGGAAAAAACCTGCTCAGTCTTAGGACTCGAGCAAATATAACTTTAAACTGTAAAGTCCCCCCCCCCCATTCAGGGGTGACAGACCACATAAATGTGCCTGCGACAGGGAGGGGGGGTTGGGGATCAAAGTCCAGTGTCCAGCCAGCAGCGAGAAGCACAGGCTGCAGCCTTATACACCAGCCAGGTATGTTCCAGCACTTTCCTCAAGGTCACCTGTTTCACCTGGGCCAGTCAGGAAACACCTGCCCAGGTAACCTGAAAATTTAAAGAGACAGCCACACCAAAACTACATGCATTTAATGCAATAGACAACATACATTTTTATTTTTTATTCATTTTATATATATACACACAATATGCAGTAGGAGAAAAAAGGGGGAGGGGAGCGGCCGCGAACCCATGTGCATGGGCACAAATAAATTGCGCCCTTTTATGCCATTCTAACACATGAATATGCTTTGACCTAAACCATTCCATTGTAGCTCTGGCTGTATGTTTAAGGTCGTTGTCCTGCTGGAAGACGAACCTCCGCCCCAGTCTCAAGTCTTTTGCAGACTCTAACAGGTTTTTTTCTAAGATTGCTCTGTATTTAGCTCCATCCATCTTCCCATCATCTCTGACCAGCTTCCCTGGCCCTGTTAAAGAAAAACATCCCCACAACATGATGCTGCCACCACCATGTTTCACGGTGGGGATGGTGTGTTCAGGGTGATGTGCAGTGCTAGTTTTCTGCCACACATAGCGTTTTGCTTTAAAGCCAAAAAGTTCAATTTTGGTCTCATCTAACCAGAGCACCTTCTTTCACATGTTTGCTGTGTCCTCCAAATAGTTTCTCACAAACTGCAAACAGGACTTCTTATGGCTTTTTTTCAACAATGTCTTTCTTCTTACCACTCTTCCATAAAGGTCAGATTTGTGGAGAGCACGACTAATAGTTGTCCTGTGGACAGATTCTCCCAACTGAGTTGTGGATCTCTGCAGCTCCTCCAGAGTTACCATGGGCCTCTTGGCTGCATCTCTGATTAATGCTCTTCTTGCCCAGCCTGTCAGTTTAGGTGGACGGCCATGTCTTGGTAGGTTTGCATTTTTGCCATACTTTTTCCATTTTCAGATGATGGATTGAACAGTGCTTCGTGAGATGTTCAAAGCTTGGGATATTTTTTATTTACTAAATTAGGTGACTTCTGAAGACAATTGGTTCCACTAGATTTTAGTTAGTGGTATCAGCGTAAAGAAGGCTGAATACAAATGCACACCACACTTTTCAGATACTTATTTGTAAAAAAATGTTGAAAACCATTTATCATTTTCCTTCCACTTCACAATTATGTGCCACTTTGTGTTACTTTTTCCACGTAAAATCCCAATAAAATACATTTAAGTTTTTGGTTGTAACATGACAAAATGTGGAAAATTTCAAGGGATATGAATACTTTTTCAAGGCACTGTAAGCCTATAATAAGGCTTACCTGTAGGTACTGTGAATATCTCCTAAACTTGCATGGTTTAGAAGCTATTCAGAGCACATGCAGTGGATGACCTCATCGGCGCATGCGCTTTGAAGGTCCAACTTACAGTACCGGACCTTCAGAGTCCGTGCCAGGAAATTCCGCAGCCCACGTGCATGCGCGGGAGTAATGTCATTGCGACTCTGGCCACTCACAGCGCCGGAGCCTGCTGTAGCAAGGCAGTACCCTGCCAGGGTCCAGGTCTAGTAAACAGCCAGTTCAATAATGAGTGAGCTGTGTTCTGGGCTTTAAATAATCACCAGATCAAGGCTCTAGGCTCCCAGTTTGAGACGACTCCATCCTGCAAACAGGAGGTCTGGGTATGGGAGTCACCTAGGAGAGAGATTTGGGAGCCAGTGTAGCATGAGGCTACTTGCTGTACACACTGAGGTGCTGAGTGTCCGGTCTGTGGGAGACAGACTAAGGCCCTAAAAGCTTAAGGCCTGAGCAGGAGAGCTGCGTTTATAAGCTAGTAGGGCTGAATATCGTTTATTTCGGTAGCAGGACTGAAATGCTGAATACCCCTGCGAGGGAATCTACTGTGGAATCTACTGTGTTTGTTTTGAACTTTCTTTTAACCACTTCAATACCAGGCACTTAAACACCTTCCCGCCCAGACCAATTTTCAGCTTTCAGCTCTGTCGCAATTTGAATGACAATTGCGCGGTCATGCTACACTGTACTCAAACAAATTTTTTATCATTTTGTTCCCACAAATAGAGCTTTCTTTTGGTGGTATTTGATCACCTCTGCGATTTTTATTTTTTGTGCAACAAATAAAAAAAGACCGAAAATTTTGAAAAAAAAAGTTTTTCTTTGTTTCCGGTAAAATTTTTTGTAAATAAGTATGTTTTCTTCTTCAATGACGGGCACTGATATGGCTGCACTGATGGGCACTGATACGGCGGCACTGATGGGCACCGATGAGGTGGCACCAATGAGGTGGAACTGATGAGGTGGCACTGACGGACACTGATGATGGGCACTGATGGGCACTGATAGACGGCACTGATGGGCACTGATAGGTGGCACTAATATGCGGCACTGATGGGCACTTGTAGGTGGCACCGATGGGCACTTGTAGGTGGCATTGATGGGCACTTGTAGGTGGCATTGATGGGTACTTATGGATGGCACTGATGGGTACTTATGGGTGGCACTGATAGGTGGCATGGATGGGCACTGATAGGTGGGCACTGATGGGGACAGATGGACACTGATGGGTGGCACTGATGACACTGATTGTTGGCACTGATGCCCCTAAGGTTGGCATTGCTGGGCATCACTGCAATATACTGGTGCCAATCAGTGCCCATTTGTGGGCACTGATTGGCACAGATTGGGCACATTGGGCACATGTGGATGGCCATGGGGTACATATCTGACCATCCACATGTTGCCCCTCTCCCTGGTGGTCCTAGTGGCGATCCCTGGTGGTCGAGTGTGGTGATCTGAGGGGGGCTGCGCTGATAAACAATCAGCACAGACCCCCCCTGTCAGGAGAGCTGCAGATCGGCTCTCCTCTACTCGCGTCTGTAGAGGACGCGGCGGCATGTTATCCTGCTGGACGTCATACGACGCCCAGTCAGGATAACTGAACCACCGCCCGGCCGTCATCTGCTATGGGCCGGGCGGGAAGTGGTTAAATAAAAGTGGGCAAAACCAGCCCTGAAACTGAGAAAAGCGAGAGGTGGTGTCCTTAAAGCTCTACACTTGAAGTGAACCCCTTACACCGCAAACACTGAAGAAACACCTGGGGAAGATGGCAGCCATCTCAGTGGTGAGTGGGCACTGCTGGAAGGGCTTCTAAAGTAAGTATTTCATAATGTGCTAGTATGCAATACATACTAGCACATTATGCTATTGTCTTACAGGTTGTTTTTTTGGTCTACAAATGCTTTAAAAGTCAGCAGCTACAGTTTTTGTAGCTGCTGACTTTTAATAAACACAAAAACGACTGGAGCTCCTCTTTAACCACTTGCCTACTGGGCACTTTCACCCTCTTCCTGCCCAGGCCAATTTTAATCTTTTAGCGCTGTCACACTTTGACAATTGCACGGTAGTGCAACACTGTAACCAAACTACATTTTTATCATTTTTTGGAGACCGAGATTTCTTTTGGTGGAATTTATTCAACACTAAATAAATGAAAAAAGACCAAAAATTTTGGAAAAGAAAAATGTTTTTGTTAGCTTCTTTTATAACAGTTTCTAAATAAGTAATTTTTCCCCTTCACCGATGTGCACTCATAGGCTGCCCTAATGGGCACTGATAAGGCTGCAGTGATATGTGACACTGATGGGCACTGATTGGCAGCACTTGTGGGCACTGATAATCAGAACACTGATGATCAGTGCCCTAATTATCAGGATAAGCAGCCCCTGTAGGCAAAGCGATGTACCCTTACATCACTACCTACTTCCGGGTTTAGGGCGAAGGCATGCGCACACCCGCCCGTCTCCTACTGTGATTGTACACAGCGGGAGCCTGTCAGCAAGTCCCGGCCAATGATTCATGGCCGGGACCTGCTGATCGACTGTGTGCAATCACAGCCCAGAGCTCTGTGTTGGTAAACAAGCTCTGTACAGAGGGAGTGATCTCTCCGTTCAGCAATGGAAAACCAAGAGACCTTTAGTAAAAACCCTCACACAATACACACATTACACATTGTTAGGCACACTTTAAACCCCTTGATGGAGATATATGTTAACCCCTTCCCAGCCAGTGTCATTAGTACAGTGACAGTGTATAGTATTAAAATTGATCACTGTCAATGACAGTCAGTTCCCCCCAGCGTCAGTGTCAGATTTCCCGCTGCACTATTGCTTTCCCATTATAGGTCGCTAATCACCACCATTAGTAGTATAAAAAAAAAAAATCTAAATTCCAGTATACTGTATATACCATAGTTTGTAGGCACTATAACTTTCACACAAACCAATATACACTTATTAGGGTTTTTTGTAATCAAAAATGTAGCAGAATACATTTTGGCCAAAATTTATAAAGAAATTTGATTGTTTTAAGTATTTTATTGGATATGTTTTGTAGCAGAAAGTAAAAAATATTGTTTTGTTTTTTTTCATTTATTTCGCAAAAAATTATACAGTATTGCATGACTGCGCAATTACCAGTTAAAGATGTGCAATATGAGATATTGCAGAGTAAATTTAAGGAAGCGGTAGCGGTGCCGGCTAGGGCAGTACGAGACCTGGGAGCGCTGACTGACACTCAGTGGTCGGAGGTTTTGTCTGCGATGCCAAAGGTATCACTGTCAGCCAATCAAAAACTTTTTATTACACATAGACTCATATTGCAATGACGAGAAGCTTGTTTCAGGCATGAAAATTAATAGTCCAGAAATGGATATCTATATATCCCCCGACAGTCGAAGAATGGAGAACACAAATAAAAGAAACTATAATAAAGGAGGAATTTATTTATACACATAGAGGGAGCCGAGACAAATTTGATGTTATCTGGAAAAGCTGGGTAGAGGCCTGGGACCATGAAAATACAAGATGAACCAATATGGGAGAGGGTTAATATTGGGAGAGGATGGGAGGATAGGGGGGGAGGGCTTTTTGGGTAGAGGGAGGGGGGGGGGTAGATACAGTAGGGGGAGGATTAAGAAATTTTTTTTTATTTTTTTTCCTTTTTTTTTGGGGTGAATGTTAGAAGTAAGATTATGTATCTGGAAAAAATGTATGTATGAATGTATAACTTGTACTGTTATGAAAAGAATAAAAAAAAGTAGCGCAATGCCACATAGTAAAAAATGGCCTGGTTATGAAGGGGGTAAAATCTTCCAGAGCTCAAGTGGTTATATAAGGAACTGGAAAATGTAGATATATTTTTGATACATCTAAAGTGGATCGTATAGTCAGATTGTATTGTAAATGAGAAGACTAAGTTCTAGTTTACACTTGCTTTAACCACCGGGCCTCTTTTTTAGATGTGGTGTTTACAAGTTAAAAACTGTTTTTTTTTTTTGCTAGAAAGTTACTTAGAACCCCCAAACATTATACATTTTTTCCTAACATCCTAGAGAATAAAATGGTGGTCGTTGCAATACTCTCTGTCACACCGTATTTGCGCAGCGGTCTTACAAGCGCACTTTTTTTGAAAAAATACATTTTTTTTGAATTAAAAAATAAGACAACAGTAAAGTTAGCCCAATTTTTTTTTTTATACTGTGAAAGATAATGTTACGCTGAGTAAATTTATACCCAACATGTCACGCTTCAAAATTGCGCCCGCTCGTGGAATGGCGACAAACTTTTACCCTTAAAAATCTCCATAGGCAACATTTAAAAAATTCTACCGCTTGCATGTTTTGCATTTGCTCTTGCTCTGCCGATTGCGGCGATACCTCACATTGGTGGTTTAAACACCGTTTTCATATGCGGGCGCTACTCACGTACGCATTCGCTTCTGCACGCGAGCTTGGCGAGACGGGGCGCGTTTTGAATTTTTTTTTCTTATTTATTTTACCTTTTACTTTTTATTTTTACACTGTTTAAAAAAAAAAGTGTCACTTTTATTCCTATTACAAGGAATGTAAACATCCCTTGTAATAGAAAAAAAGCATGATAGGACCTCTTAAATATGAGATCTGGGGTCAAAAAGACCTCAGATCTCATATTTATACTAAAATGCAATAAAAAAAAAAAACAAAAAACATTTTTGTCATTTAAAAAAATAAACAAAATAAATTGGCCCTTTAAGTGGTATGGGCGGAAGTGACGCTTTGATGTCAGTGTCATGGAGACGGGTGGGGGCCATTTTCCCCTCACTCGTCTCCATGTCAGACCAGGGGACAGACGCGATCGCCTCCGCCGCTGCCGACGGCTCCGGTAAGCAGCGGAGGGCACCGTATCGCGGCAGGAGGTGGGGGGGCCCCTCTCCCGCCTCCGATAAAAGTGATCCCGCTGCGAATCTGCCGCAGAGACCACTTTTATCTTGTACCGGGCCGCCGGCCGAACACGGGGATACCGGGGTTATGGCAGCTAGCTGCTGCCATAACAACGATATCCGTCCCCAAAGTAGGGACGTACATCGGAGTGCGGCGGTCCGGAAGTGGTTAAAACAAGGCTTCGGACACGCTTTGTTAAAGCTCTCTGAACGCCAGTCAAGCTCTTGTCACTAAATAAAATGGTCATCTTACAGTCCTGTGTGTGTGTGTTTGATCTGAAGAAGGGTGCAAGCTTGTGAGCCCGAAACATAATGAACTTGCACATCATGTAATATTTGTTTGAACTTTGGTTCAATAAAGAAATTTTAATTGCAGCGATCCTGTTGACTTTTCCTTATATTTGGTCCTTAGGATGACCAGATCGCACTGCACTAATTGAAGACTGGGTGTGGCTTTGCTCTACTTTGAAAAGTTATATGTATATATATATATATATATATGTGTGTAAATTTGCTCTTCCAGGTAGGGGGCACGTGGCTGCCCACCAGCGCGCCACTGCTGTGATTAGTCACAAACAATGCAGCGCTCCATCCTGTGAGTGGGAATGTGCTGGATTTTGTTTCATGCAGGGGAAAAAACAGCATTTCCCTTAGTAAAAGCACCACACTGTGTACACATAAACACTGGCTAGGCACACATTTAACCCTTTGATCAACATAAATATTTCCCCCTTCCCAGCCAGTGTCATTAGTACAGTGACAGTGCATATTTTTAGCACTGATCACTGTATTAGTGTCATTGGGTCTCACAAAGTGTCAGATTGTCCACTGCAATATCGCAGCCCCACTATAAGTCACTGATCGCTGCCATTACTAGCATGAAAAATAAATAAAAATTCCAGTATATATCCCATAGTTTATAGATGCTATTTCTTTTACAGGACACCAATCAATATACGCTATTTTGGATTTTGAATATGTAGCAGAATAAATATTGGCCTAAATGTATGAAAAAATTTGATTATTTTAAATTTTATTGGATATGTTTTATAGCAGAAAGTAAAAATTTTTTTTTTTTATAAATTGTCTGACTTTATCCACTTGCCAACCAGCCACCGCAGTTATAGTGGGGTAAGTTGGCTCAGCTGCGTGAATCGCCGTACTGGTGATCTGTGGGTGCGCACCGTGGGTGGCCAGGGGGGAGCCAATAAGCCAATCGGATGTCCGCCGGCCACCCACGATCATTTTCTGCAGTGACAGAACGGGGCTCTGCCAAAGTAAACAAGGCAGATCTCCGTTCTGACAGGGGATCACACAGAGATCCTGTCTTTCTGCTATGCGGGAAGATGGATCTGTGTGTTGTCCCAGGCAGCCCATCCCCCCACACAGTTAAAAATACACTGAGGGAACACTGATAACCCTTTCATCGCCCCTGATGTTAACCCCTTCCCTGCCAATGCCATTAGTACAAGGTCAGTGCATATTTTTAGCACGGATTACTGTAATAATGTCACTGGTTCCCAAAAAAGTGGCAAAAATGTCAGGTGTCCGATCTGTCCGCCGCAATGTCGCGGTCCTGCTAACAATCACTGATCGCCGCCATTACTAGTAATTAAAAAAAAAAAATACCATAAATCTATTTTGTAGACGCTATAACTTTTGCGCAAACCAATCAATATGCGCTTATTGGGTTTTTTTTTTAGCCAAAAATACGTAGCAGAATACAAATTGGCCTAAATTGATGAAATTCAAGTTTTTATATATTTTTTTTTATTAAGTGTGTTTTATAGCAGAAAATTAAAATATTGTTTGTTTTTTTTTTCAAAATTGTTGGTCTTTTTTTGGTATACGCAGTGCCGTATAGTAAAAAAATGGCCTGGTCATGAAGGGGGATAAATCTTCCGGAGGTCAAGGGGTTAATCGGTATAAGTATCGATTAACAGTCTAAAAATAAAAATCATTTTGGGACACACAATACAAAAAAGCGTTTTGAATCAAATCCTAAATAATTCACACCTTTGTTTAAAAAAAAAAGAAAAATTCAGATATATATAATATATATAGTTACATAGTCTGGTTGACACAAGTACATCAAGTTCAATCGATATGTTGGAATGTAGCAGTGAGATCCATTGTACAGTATTTCGACATTTAACATTTTGCTTATCTCACGATATAATTTCTACCTTCAACCACTTTCTTTAATATAAACCACACCCTCCATCAATCAATGCCATGTGCCTGCAAATACATCTGCATGTTCCCTGCCTCCTGCTGTTTCCCACTGTGTGTTACAGACCATTACCAGTTTCCATCTGTGGTCCTGCAGCCATAATTCTACCCTGATTCTTTACAGAAATCTACATCTGCGGACCCTGCTATGCCTTCATACCATGGCTGGTGCTGCACATATCTGTGTACATAATCCTCTCTCCATGAGTTACTCAAGTAATCATTTACATATGAAGTAAGAGAATATGTCACAAAGTAAGGCAGTACCAAGGAAGTAGACAAAAAGTACTATAACTCTGTATCAGAATACATTGCAGCTTCAGAAAAGTATATATATATATCTATATATATTTGAGTGTATATATATATATATATATATATATATATTTCTCAGACCAGGCGGAATGGTGCTGTATGTAACACTTACAGTATGTAAGCATGTTTTACATGTTTCTACATATTTGCATTATTACTACATTATGCTATATAACTTCATGTTGCTGTTTTTTTTTTTTTTTTGCAACATTTTCTGTATCACATTTTTGGTTCTGCCATCCAATTTTATACCTGTTTTATACCTGTTTAAAAATCAATCATAATAATAGAAAATGCACTTAAAACTCAAAAACAAAAATGTAATGCGTATATTGCAGCTTACCAATCCTCAGATGTGGAGGGCTGCATTAGTTTTCTTTTGTTCGTTTTTTTTTTCCTTTATTGTCACCTAGTGATCAAGTCAGTATGTTTCTCATCTTTAAAGGAGCATCCTGCTCCTTTAAAGCATTTTATACAGCACACTGCTTGTGCTGTGTCATTTGGCCCCCGCCAGCTCTCTCCTCTCTCCTCCTCTCTTCCCCTCTAGAGTGACGTCAGCGGGGGAATCTCAGCCCCTCCCACTGCATCTGTCAGACAGGGAAAGGAGAGAGCCAGAGGGTCACGTGACCGCCGATCAGCGCTCACAAATAAGGTATATACGTTTTTTTTTTAAATACAGCTTTTTTTTTTTATACAACACACACACAGGGGGGCATATCCTTAGGAGACCAAGCAGATTATATAAAGTAAATCATTTGGGTTAACAAACCCTTTAACATCTTGCCGCCCGCCCACTGTCAAATGATGGAGGGACGGTGTGGCTCTTGTTCTGGGTGGACGTCATGCGACAGCACACCAGAACAGCCGCTCTCGTGTGTCCACGGGGCACGAAGCACAGTAATCGCGGCTGCGCCGTGTTGCTGACTCAGCTCTTTAACCATGTGATCGGCTGTGACCAAT
Organism: Lithobates septentrionalis; assembly: GCA_037952835.1. Taxonomy (NCBI): domain Eukaryota; kingdom Metazoa; phylum Chordata; class Amphibia; order Anura; family Ranidae; genus Lithobates; species Lithobates septentrionalis. The sequence goes on along the minus strand of JBBDGP010000738.1, from coordinate 2,113,480 downwards.
CACAGCCGGTCACATGTAAACGCATCTCCTCGCAGCTGAGAACAGGGAAGGTAATCGGGGCACTGAGCATTAGTGGCCTGATTACAGGAAAGCTGCAGCAGTGCCCATCAGTGACACAAATCATTGTCTATCAGTGACACAAATCAGTGCCCATTACTAATGCCAGTCAGTGCTGCCTTTTAGTGCCTCATCAGTGCGGAATAATAGTGCCACCTATCAGTGCCCATCAGTGCAGCATAATAGTGCCTCCTCATCAGTGCCACCTAATCAGTGCCCTTCAGTGCCGCCTCATCAGTGCCCTTCAGTGCCGCCTCATCAGTGCCCATCAGTGCAGCCTCATCAGCGCACATCAGTGAAGGAGAAAAATGACTTATTTACAAAATTTACTGACAAACTAAGAAAAACATTTTTTTTTCAAAATTTTCTGTCTTTTTTCTTTAGTAAAAAATAAAAAAAACTAGCAGTGATTAAATACCACCCAAAGAAAGCTCTGTTTGTGTGAAGAAAATGATTAAAAATTTCATTTGTGTTGCATGACCGCGCAATTGTCATTCAAAGTGCGACAGCGCTGAAAGCTAAAAATTGGCCTGGGCAGGAAGGAGAGTGGAAGTGTCCTGTATTGAGGTGGTTAAGCAGTTACAGCAAAAGTTTTTTCCTTTTAGGATAAGGGTCGGTTCTGACTCGGTTGAATTGATGATAGGCAACTCCTATCCTCATATTAATTAGTGGTTCCAAATTAATAATAACTACTGCAGTAGGGAACAGACACAAAAGATACGCTCAGCATCTTTCCAAATTACTGTTCTGCTTTATTATGACGCAATTGAAGGTTTTTATGCACATGATTACGTAGGTATCACATTAATATTACAATTGTACATTTATGGTAACAAGGGGCGTTACATAGGCAGGCTTATTCTAATCAGGACTCAAAAGAATGTACTGAAAACATTATTAGTGCTGTGTGCACAGTGAGGGCAGTGTGCAATACATACAAAATAGAATACAATTATATACAGAACTTACAAATTTCCATTACAGTCTACACTGGGGCAACACGACTTCAGCGCGACTTTGCACGGCGGCTTCGACGCGACTTCGACGCGACACGACTTTAGCAAATTACAAGGCGACTTGAAGTCGCCTCCATGACAGGCGACTTCGCCTGTGGCCAATCAGCTCTCTGGGAGGGAGGGGGGGAGGGAGGGGTTTTCCCTGCAAAGTCGCTTGACTTTACAGAGAGATCCGACTTGGAGGCGACTTCCATTGGTTTCTATGGTACAGGTCGCCTACCAAGTCGGATCAAAGTAGTACAGGGAGTACGCTCTGAAGTCGGAGCGACTTCAGTAGCGTCTATTAAGACGCTAGCGTTCACTCCCATTAAAACTATTTCTGGGGCGACTTGGGGCGACTTGAGGGCGTACAAGTCGGATCCCAAGTCACCCCAGTGTGAACCGAGCCTAAAGGTTTTATATAAGTAAATAGAAGCTGATCATTGTAAATACACCTGTCAGTGTCCATTTTTGGCGATATGGCACTGTAATACTTTAACAATTGCACAATCGTGCAATGCTTGTACCCAGATAAAATTGATGTTGTTTTTTTCCCACAAATAGAGCTTTCTTTTGGTGTTATTTGATCACCTCTGCAGTTTTATTTTTTGCGCTATAAACAAGAAAAGGTCAACAATTTTAAAATTAAATTTCAATTTCATAAATTTAGGCCAAAATGTATTCTGCTACATATTTTTTGGCAAAAAAATCCCAATAAGCTTATATTGATTGGTTTGCGCAAAAGTTATAGCGTCTACAAACTATGGGATATGTCAGACAGTGTCAGTAGAGTAGTGAACGGTGTCAGTAGTTTAAAAAAATATACAATTTTTTTTCACAATGCTTTTTGGGGGGAGGGGTTTGAGGCAGTGGATGATGTCAGTAGTTCTTTATTTTTATTATTATTATTATTATTTTTTTAAATTTACAATTACATTTTTTTTTTTTTTCATTTTTTCAAAATGCTTTTTGGGGATCACTGGATGGTGTCAGCAGAGCAATAGGCAGTGTGATTTTTTTTTTCATTTTTATTGTTTTACTTTTTACTATTTGGGCAGTGGATGGTGTCAGTAGGGCAGCGAACAGTGTCAGAGCATTGGATGGTGTCAGTAGTTTTTATTTTTATTTATTCAATTTTTTTTTTTGCAAATTCATTTTTTTTTTTTTTACAATTTTTTTTTCACATTGCTTTTTGGATGGGGGGAGGGGGTTGCGGCAGTGATTCTTTCTTTGTAGTAGTATTATTTTTATTTATTTTTTTACAAATAATTTTTTTAAATATATTTTTTACAATTTAATTTTTTTTTTCCATTTTATCAAATCGCTTTTTGGGGGTCAGTGAATGGTGTCTGAAGCATGGTGGACAGTGTCAGTAGAGCAATTGACAGCATCAGATGGTGGAAGGTGTCAATAGTTCTTTATTTTTATAAATTTTTTTTTTTTTTACAATTTTTTTAATTATTTTTTACAATTTAGCGTTTACTATTATTTTTTCACAATGCTTTTTTTTTTTTTTTTTACGGGTGGCCAGTGTCAGCAGTTTTTTTATTTTATTATCTTTTACAATCACATTTTTTTACAATTAAATGTTTTAATACTTATTGCAATTCTTTTTTTCTTTTTTTTTAATCAGCCCTGTCAGTGACTGGGCCCATTCAGAAAAGGAAGGGGCCGGTAAATTACATGTTTACCAGGCCTTCCTCTGCTCTCCATCCTGACACATCCCCCGCAGCAGCCGGGTAGCGCTGCAAGGGACGAGGGGGGGGGGGGACACAGGGGGAACCGAGGAGGACACGGGGTTGAAGGAAGACAGTTAACATTAGAAGGGGTGCTTACAATGATCAGCTTTCATTAATGTAAAACTTTTATCCCAAAAGGAAAAAAAAATGTTTTCTGTAACTGCTTATAAAGTGTCAGCTGGAGTTTGGCTATAATTTGTGTAGTGCATCTGAATGCACTAGTTCATCCAGGGCCGGCGCTACCGCTAGGCGAACTAGGCAGCCGCCTAGGTCGCAGCCACCGCCGCTGGTTTCCCTACTCTCTGCTGCAGGGACGTCGATAAGGGGGGGGGGGGGGGGGTTAGGGGGCATCACTGCAGGCAGAAAACTGGACTCTGGAGGCGGGCTCTGCACAGATGTTCCAGGCTGACCAGCAACACTGAGGGACTGTGTACTGTAAAAATGTCTTACTGCCTCACCCTACCCCTCATACTTCCTCACCCTACCCCTCATACTGCCCCACTTACCCCTCATACTGCCTCACCTACCCCTCATACTGCCCCACATACTGCCAGACCTACCCCTCAAACTGCCTCACCTACCCCTCATACTTCCTCACCCTACCCCTCATACTGCCTCACCTACCCCTCATACTGCCCGACCTACCCCTCACACTGCCTCACCCTACCCCTCATATTTCCTCACCCTACCCCTCATACTGCCCCACTTACCCCTCATACTGCCTCACCTACCCCTCATACTGCCCCATATACTGCCAGACCTACCCCTCAAACTGCCTCACCCTACCCCTCATACTTCCTCACCCTACCCCTCATACTGCCTCACCTACCCCTCATACTGCCCGACCTACCTCTCACACTGCCTCACCTACCCCTCATACTGCCCGACCTACCCCTCAAACTGCCTCACCTACCCCTCATACTTCCTTACCCTACCCTTCATACTGCCTCACCCTACCCCTCATACTGCCTCACCTACCCCTCATCCTACCTCACCCTACCCCTCATACTACCTCTACTACCCCTCATACTGCCTCACCTACCCCTCATACTTCCTCACCTTACCCCTCATGCTGCTTCACCTACCACTCATACTTCCTCACCCTACCCCTCATACTGCATCATCTACGCCTCATACTGCCCCACCTACCCCACATACTGCCCGACCTACCCCTCATACTGCCCGACCTACCCCTCATACTGCCTCACCTACCCCTCATACTTCCTCACCCTACCCCTCATACTTCCTCACCCTACCCCTCATACTGCCTCACCTACCCCTCATACTTCCTCACCCTACCCCTCATACTGCCTCACCTACCCCTCATACTTCCTCACCCTACCCCTCATACTGCCTCACCTACCCCTCATACTTCCTCACCCTACCCCTCATACCTTCTCATCTACCCCTCATACTGCCTGACCTAACCCTCATACTTCCTCACCCTACCCCTTATACTGCCTCACCTACCCCTCATACTGCCCCACCTACCCCACATACTTCCCGACCTACCTCACACACTGCCTCACCTACCCCTAATACTTCCTCACCCTACCCCCCATACTACCTCACCCACCCTTCATACTGCCCCACCTACCCCTCATACTTCTTCACCTACCCCTCATACTGCCCGACCTACCCCTCATACTGCCTCACCCACCCCTCATACTTCCTCACCTACCCCTCATACTTCCTCACCTACCCCTCATACTTCCTCACCTACCCCTCATACTGCCTCATCTACCCCTCATACTGCCTCACCTGCCCTCCATACTGCCTCACCTACCCCCCCCCCCATACTCCCTCCCCCAGGGGTGATCAGATGCTCCCTGGATCGACAACCTACAGTGTTATTTTTGTTACAGTGAGTTATATCTCATTTGTTCTGACATAAAGCTTACTGTACACCAGAAATAACAACATGCTGACATCAATACGATAGCAGAATAACACCATGGTTGGTACTTTGCTATAATGATGTTTTAGGATGTCAGCAATGTGAAGAAGAAACTTTTCGCCGATGCTAATTTTAATTTGATGGTCATCTTCAAATTCTGTTGTCAGCTGTTCTCTCTTCAGCTGCTTGGTCTCCTTACCTATGATGTCAACAATGACACCTTTGTTATGCAGTTTTGCTGCAGTATTTTTGACCTCTTTGATGCTAGTGGGTGACTTTGGGCTGACCAATTTATGAAGCCAGGTCCTCGTCTCCTCCCTAGTTTGCTTCTTCTCCTCTTCCTTCCTCTTCTCTTTCAGCCCCAATATCTTAAAGTCATCTTGCTTCTCTGTCTCCTTTTTGTTCTCTTTTTTCTTCTTGGTCATATCAGTATTGGATGACTTTTGACTTACTAAGTTTCCAAGGCAACTGTTCCAGAAGCTTTGATACTGGTCTACCCGGTCCTGGTAATATTTATAGCTAGCGTTGAGAGCATCCGCTGCCTGCCTGAGCTTCCTTATTTCAGCTTGTTGCTGCAGTTGAAGTTTATTTTTCGTTGTGATATCCTTGGCAATATTGTTCAGGATATCTTGGAAGTCTATTACTTTTGAAATCCCAGCATCCAGTGAGGCCCGGAATGAGACTGACTAAAAGGAGGGGTAGTGTAGGGCCGGGCATGACAGTGTGTCTAATGGACACGGAAGGGGTTAAAATATTAGGCTGAGAGGTAATATGGGTAAAGGGGAGGTATGAGAGTTTACTTGGAAAGAAAAGGGGAGTGGTGATATTTAAGGGGGGAGGAGCAAGTGAGGTCAGTGTGAGGAAGAATTAATCAGAGGAGGCAGTTTTTCCCACCCTCCCTCCCTTTAGTTTGATGGTTGAAATGTTATGAGTTGTGTGTAGTTGTTGCGTATTTTTTCTTTTTCAGGAATGGATCGGGTCGTCATGACAGCTGAAATGTCCAAGGTTGAGGTGTGGCGGTATTTTATTCTGGTGGTCTTTGACGGGGGCGGTAAAAGGATGGATTTAAAGGGGTGGGGGGCTCATCATTAGCATGTTCCCCTCCGGTGTATTCCTGAACGGTGGAGGGAATACTGGTTTTTGGTGGCGCTGCGGGAAACGGTTGTCTCCGAGCGGCTACAGCTGGAGGCCTATTAGTTTGAAAATCCCGCAGTGCGGTGGTTATACATGGTTATATATATGGTTATATATATATATATTTATATATATATTTTGAAAGGGGGCTCACCGTCAGAGACCATCAGACTGTGGTTAACATTCTACGTTATTAATATGTTATTGTTTTTGTTATTGGTTATTTATTGGTTATTTATTGGAGTGATTTATTTTGGAGTTGGTGTTTTATAATAAAGGCTGTTGTGGCCATATTACTCCAAAATAAAAGTGTGGTCTCATCATTTTAGGTGGGAATTTTAAGTGGAAGGGTGGAGTATAAAAGGGGGAATTATGGAAATGGATGGAGGTAACATTTGGACTACACTAGTCATGTGAAGCATCTGAGCTTGTCAAGTTGTTCTCTTTATGTGGAATATATTTGCTGTCTAAGGTGAGGCAAACCTCAATTTCTGCCACATTCCTACCTCTGTTAGCAGCAGCTTCAGCCTCACCAAAAAGAAGATCTTTAATGCGAGGAACTGGTCCAAGAGCCTTGATAATTTTAAAAAGAGTGTCTGTTTGGTCTGGGAAGACCACTTTTTCATATTTTGAAAGCAGCTCATGTGTGTTTACAATGTCCATTGCAAGGATATCCATCAAGGGCTTCTTTACAGAAATCATGTCAGAATATTAATTGAAGCCAAATTACTTCTGTGGTTCTGGAATTTTAAAAACATCCTCAAGCATGCTCTTAAGATGCGGGTAGTTTTTTACTATATAGTCATCCTTGATTGCACCATTAGCATTGCCCATGGAGAAGAGACTGTTCCTCGTGGTTACACCAGTAAGCGCAGCCATGACTATGAGGTTCTCTTTTTGCTTTGACATTCTGTCCAGTTTATTTTCAATTATGCCAAAGTGATCTGGAGATACTATGGCTGGTAGGTAATACTTGTAGATTAAAATGCAAAGAGTGTCAAGGACTTCATCTTTAGTTGCCTTGTGGAACTTTCTGTGCAGAACTTGACTTAGAACTTTTGCCACATACCTAATTCCATAAGGTATAGCATGCACATCTGAGAGTATTAAATGTAAGACTTGGCCTGCCATGTCCCTGTTGAACAGGGGCAGAAAAATTGTGCCTTAGGCACTGGTGCCACAACACTGCAACCCCTTACAGGTACTCTAGTTGGAGCGCAAGAATGAGCCCTGCTGCAAAGTATTGGATCAAAAATTGTAATTACAAGACCCTGTTAAACAGGGGCAAAAAAATTGGGCCTTGGCCACTGGTGGCGGTGCCCAGAACCAAAATGTTATTACAAGTTATCAGCATGAAAACTGAGGAGGAAGAGGATTGTCACTCAGCATAACAGGATAGTCACTCAGCATCAGCATAGGCAGTCTTGAAGGGATCTCACATAAAAAAAAAATAAATCAATCGGTTAGATCAGCATCAGGTGCTTGGTAGCTGGTGATCAAAGACTGATTCATTTTTATGAAGGTCAGCTGATCGACCGATTCGGTGGACAGGCGCACCCTGTGATCGGTTACAAAGCCTCCAGCAGCACTGAATGTGCGTTCCGAAAGAACACTGGATGCAGGACAGGACAGTAGCTCAATTGCATACTGTGCAAGCTCTGGCCAGCGATCCATCCTCAAGACCCAGTAACCCAGAGGATTTTCGGTGGGAAAGGTGTCCAAGTCTGATCTTGCCCCTAGGTAATCCTGCACCATGTGAATCAGACGCTGGCGATGGTTGCTGGAACCGATCAGACCTTGGGGCTGCGGACTAAAAAATTGTCTGAACCCATCAGTCAGACAGCCACCTTCTCCACTGCTCCTTCTGTGACTGACCGAAGCCTCAGCAACACGTTGTCCAGGAGGACCAGGAAATTGTAACCTCCCAGGCTCTGGAAACGCTTTGCACAAAACTTTCTGCAAGGCCTCCCAAAGATGTTTCATCCTCTGGAAGGGAAAGACTACCGCGCTATATTATAACAAAAAATCAACACAATTAAAAAACTATATTGAAAAAATAAAGTGACAAAATCAATAACATTTACATAGCAGAAGCAGCCGCAAAAAGTGAGATACACACACTATAGAACAATCAATATAAAAAAGCAGCGCTGTGAGTGTTATATGCTTATAGAATTAAGCCAATGTAAGTAAAAGTAAGCCAATATAAATGTAGTAAATGAATAAACCCAAGATTGGGATAAATGATATCAAAAGTTCATAATTTAAACATATATTGTTTGATACAGTCCTAATCAGTGATCAAAGTCCAGATGAGTGAAGTGAAGTGGAGAGACATAGGCACAGGCCCCAGTCTAAAGGCAGGAATGCAAGTAAAAAGTGTATGGATCCTTCACCGCACCACTGTGATACCGAATAAAAATGCGCGCTTACCAAACGGCAAGCATAGGAGAGCTTGCGACCTTAACCCGGTCGGGGCCTTTCATGGAATGGAGACACCAACACACCACTTCATATACCTTGGGATGAGCCCGCTGTCCACCAAGTAACAAGCAATCCCTCTAGTGTGGGGATAATATACTCCTAGCTGGGGGTTGTTCTCACAAGAGATGCCCCGGAGAGAAAAAGGAAAGCAACATAGCGTAATCCTGGTTGAGTATTTATTAAAGGAAAATAAAATCACACTTACAATGTGGTAGATGCACATAAGCATAAAGAGCCGGCCGGCTAGAAGCGAACACCCGTCCTGCAGACGGTAGATGCAGCACATCAGCACGTCAGCACGCATGTTTCATCCTCTGCTCCCTCTGCGATGGCAAGATAAGGTCCGCAACCTTACCCTTGTAACGTGGATCAAGGAGGGTTGCCAGCCAGTAATCATCCCTCCCCTTGATACCACGAATACGAGGATCCTTCCGCAGGCTTTGCAGGATCAGGGAGGCCATGCAGCTTAGGTTTGCTGAGGCATTCGGTCCAGAGTCCTCTGGGTCACTAAGGACGACATGATCTGCAGCCACCTCCTCCCAGCCACGTACAAGTCCATGGGTTTCTTCAGGCTGTAAATGATCCCTTGAAGACTGCTGCTAATGCTGTGTGCCAGGCTCCACCTCCATGCTAACACAATCCTCCTCCTCCTCCTACTCCTCCTCTTCCTGTGTGATCAGCGGGCACGCAGGAACACTGTCTGGATAAAGGGGGCCTTGAGAGGTAAGGAAGTCCTCCTCTTCCTCCCTCTGTTCTGCCTTAAGTGCCCTGTCCATTATTCCACACAGAGTGTGCTCCAACAGGTGGACAGGAGGGACAGTGTCACTGATGCATGCACTGTCACTGCTCACCATCCTCGTGGCCTCCTCAAATGGTGACAGGACAGTGCATGCATCCCTGATCATAGCCCACTGGCGTGGGGAAAAAAAAACAAGGTCCCCTGACCCTGTCCTGGTGCCATAGTCGCATAGGTACTCATTGATGGCCCTCTGCTGCGTGTGCAGCCGCTGCAGCATGGCCAACGTTGAGTTACCACCTGGTAGGCATGTCACAGATTAGGCAGTTCTTGGGCAGGTTAAATTCCTTTTGGAGGTCAGCCAGCCAAGCGCTGGCATTATATGACCTGCGGAAATGCACACAGACTTTCCTGGCCTGCCTCAGGACATCCTGTAAGCCCGGGTACCTGCCCAAGAACCGCTGCACCACCAAGTTAAGGACGTGAGCCAAACAGGGCACATGGGTCAGTTGTCCCTGTCGGACGGCGGTTGGTGCCATTGTCGCAAACCACCATACCTGGCTTAAGCTGGCGTGGCGTCAACCACCTCTGAACCTGCCCCTGCAGAGCTGACAGAATCTCTGCCCCAGTGTGGCTCCTGTCCCCCAAGCACACCAGCTCAAGCACCGCATGGCATCTTTTTGCCTGCATGCTTGCGTAGCCCCTTGAACGCCTATGGAGCACCGCTGGTTCTGAGGACAAATCAGCACATGAAGAGGCCATGGAGGAAGAAGAAGAGGAGGGGGTGGAGGAGAGAGGTGTGGCAGAATCACCACTAGTAGAATTTTGGAGGCGTGGTGGCGGAACAACCTCCAACACTACTGCACCCTGCCCTGCATCCTTCCCAGCTGCTAGAAGAGTCACCCAGTGCACGGTGAAAGATAGGTAACGTCCCTGTCCATGCCTGCTGGACCATGAGTCAGCGGTAATATGCAGCGAGGCCAAGACATTGCCTTCCACATGCTGGTAGAGAGTAGGAATCGCCTTTCGTGAGAAAAAGTGGCGTTTGGGAACCTGCCACTGAGGAACCGCACATTCCACAAACTCACAGAAGGGGGCAGAGGCTACCAATGAAAAGGCAGCAGTTGAAGTGCTAGCAATTTAGCCAAGCTAGCATTCAAGCACTGGGCATGTGGATGGCTGGGAGCGAACTTCTTTCGGCGGTGCAGCAGCTGGGGCAGGGAAATTTGCCTGGTACAATCTGACGTTGGTGTAGCGATAGCAGATTGCCCGCAAGTACTTGGCTGTGACACACCTAATTCTACACCTTCATTCCCCTCAGTGCAGGTTTCAGAGAGGACTGAAGGTATAGCGGGGTTGAAGATACCAGCTGATGAGGAGCAAGGAGAGGTTTACTTTGTTCTTTGGTGTGGATCTTTTAAGTACGCTTTCCAACGAACTGCATGGCAGGTCAACATATGTCTGGTCAAGCATGTGGTGCCCAAGCGGGTAATGTTTTGGCCACGCGAGATACGCTTGAGACATATGTTGCAAATAGCAGTGGTGGGATCTGATGCACTTGTCTCAAAAAAGGCCCACACCAAAGAACTTTTGGAATAACGTGCAGACACAGCAGCGCCCTGCACATGTGGAGCTCTGTGGTGTGATGCAGTCGGTGTGCTGCCCTTAAGCTGGCCCCTGGAGGGTATCCTGCCTTGTTGGAGATGTGCCTCCTCCTCCTCCTCTCTCCTATCAGGCACCCACGTGGAGTCAGTGACTTCCTCATCATCCCCTACCTTCTCATCACTGGAGCAAACCTGGCAGTATGCTGCAGCTGGGGGAACATGACTGCCAGATTGCTGTCCTTCTTGGGCACCCCCTCTCTCTGGGCTCACATTAATGCCTTCCTCTAGCTGGGTACCATCATTGGAGCCTTCAAAAGGCTGGGCATCCTCCTGGAGCATGTACCCAACACTGTGGTCAAACAGTTCGGGGGACTCCTCAGGAGGACATGGTGGGGCTAGGGAAGGAGTGACTGATGCCATTGAGCTGAGGGAAGAGGCTGCGTTGGCAGCTGCTTTGCCAGACAACGTACCCTGAGCCTGGGTGAGAGAGGATGAGGAGGATGAGGATGGCTTGGTCATCCACTCTACCAAGTCTTCAGCATGTTGCGGCTCAACACGGCCAGCTGCCAAAAAAAAGGACAAGCGTGTCCCATGGCCACGTGCTGATGAGGATGCACCGTGTCCACAACCAGCACTGTTGCCTCTAGACACAGAGCCTGCTTGCCCTCTTTTATTGGCTTGTGACTGTCTGCCTCTCCTTGTTGGCCTTCCAGACATACCAATGGCCTGCAGTGAGATGTAGCTGCACAAAGCTGGGATGTGTTTATGTATACTGATTATACTGCAGCTAGCAGAATCAACTGCCTGCCTGTAGTATTATTAGTATGAGAACACCAGCAATTGTCTTCAGGTAGCTTTAGGTGCACACTGTGCAGAGGACACAGTACACTAACTGTAAATACTGCAGCTGCCTGCCTGTGGTATTACAGTTTTTCTCCATTGTTTTGGCTAATTTCTTGAAACAGAAATGACATTCTCAAAACAACATGGACAAATCTCCAAACCACTTGGCAATTGTTCACAACTGAATTGAATTTCTCATTCATTTCATCAAAATTGCAAATGTCTCAGTACATGTCTCAATGTCTCAGTACATTTTTCAAATGATTAAGTACAAGTAGACTACATTTAGCACAATTTCCAAGTGAATAGATCTTGTTGATCTAAACTGATTGTCAATTCTCAGTCTAATGGTTGTTCTCTCCAAAACGTATCAGCGTCATTTCATTGTTTAAGTCATCACATGCACAATAGTCTGTTCAATTGTCAAAATTATTCAGGAACATAATACCATGAATACCATATATAAATCTCTTGGAACATTTGATAAAATGATTACAGCAATTGACAATCAGGTGCAACTAGAACTTGACTAAGGGTCCTTTCACACTGGGGCGGTTTGCAGGCGCTATTGCGCTAATAATAGCGCCTGCAAACCGACCCGAAAGTGCCGCTGCTTTCATTCCAGTGTGAAAGCCCCGAGGGCTTTCACACTGGAGCGATACGCTGGCAGGACAGTAAAAAAAGTCCTGCCAGCAGCATCTTCGGAGCGGTGAAGGAGCGGTGTGTATACTGCTCCTGCCCATTTCAATCATTGGGACGGCGCGGCTATACCGCCGGCAAAGCGCCTCTGCAGAGGCGCTTTGCGGTGGTTTTAACCCTTTCTCGGCCGCTAGCAGGGGGGTAAAACTGCCCCACTAGCGGCCGCATACCGACGGTAAATCGCCGCTTACAATAGCGGCGCTTTACCGCCGACAACGCTCCCGCCCCAGTGTAAAAGGAGCCTAACAAAGGAGGAGTCAGAGTTGGTCTCAGATGACCAATCAAACAGTATGTTTAGTTACCTGACAGGTGCTGTCCATGATTGTAAATGCTGCCAAACATGTATATATAGAGCTTGACCATGCAGGACCAGTACAATTTCTGAACATGGAGGCACCTGGCCAAGTAAATGAACAAGGGAAACTGCCTGCTAGAGGAAGAGGAAGAAGAAGAGGAAGAGGAGTAAGGGTGAGTGGCGGTGGAATAGGGGGAAGAGGCAGAGGAGCACGAAGACGCCATGCTGTCCCTGATGAAATTCGGGCCACAATTATAGATCATGTCATCAACCATGGCCTCACAATGGCGGAGGAAGGTTGCCGAGTGCAGCCTAATGTGCCTCGCTCTACAGTCTTCTCTATCATCCAAACCTTTTGCAGGGAAAACAGGTATGTAGTCAGTCAATGATGGAATTATATAATGTATAGGACAGGACACTGTGCATAGAGCAACAAATATGTTTATTTACTCATTTACGCATTCATTTAGTGTGTGTGTGTGTGTGTGATAGGCCTACAGTATTACAGTATCTTACCTCAGTGGGATGTTACGTATGATACTAACAATAACAAGAAAAATATTGTAGAAAATAAACTATGGAATAGTATGGAATAGTTTATTTTCTACAATATTGATGATACAGTTTACAGTAGTATTCCAGTCACTGTGCAGTGATGCATTGGAATTGTGGTAAAGTTACTGTAAGTAAAACAACAATACAATTACATTGGTAACTCATTCTGTACGGAATACATAAGGTATAAATTATGAATGGAGTGTTGTCCTTTGAATTCTATGTCTAGGATTGGACGACAACTTGGCACGGGTGGCCGAGGAAAACTTCTCAATGAACAACAAGAACAAGAGATCTGTAACATGGTGTTGGCAAATAATGCCATCACATTGAGACAGATCTGCACTGCAATCCTACAAGACAAAGCCATATTCCAAAATGTCACTCTATAAGCATCTCCACAATTGCCCGCATATTGAAGAAGCATCAGATGACAATGAAGCAAATTTACAGGGTACCATTTGAGAGGAACTCTGACAGAGTGAAAGAGCTGCGGTACCAGTATGTACATGTAAGTCAGTCACTGGTTGTCCATCAAGATAACCTTTTCACAATTACCATAAGCAGTGGTTCCCGAAATGTATTGGTTTCAGTACCCACTTTACCTGATTTCTGAATCTAGGTAATCCAGGTATGAAAGTATTTGCTTTACGTATCTGATTTATAAACATTTTATCTAAAAACTGCAGTTTACTGTATGATGCAATTATCATTATAATCCTTATTTTGAAGAATATAACATACAATACAGTAAGAAAAAGGGTCAAAGAGCTGCAATTACAGTAGTGCCTCCCATGTAAATCTATCTAATACTGTGGGTTTTACTGTAACATTTCAATAAGTCTACTCATTGATAATTTTTCCCCTCCCCTTTCTGTTAAATACCCCCTGTAGTGCCTCTGCATAGGGTACATGTACCCCAGGTTTGGAACCACTGGAATACTGGCCAGTAATATATTGAACTTGTTTAGAACATTCCTATGTAACTGTCTGTAACTGTAGTGTATGACTCTTCTGTATGACTGATTTGATATTTTCTTTTTTTATTGTAGTGTAGAGAATAATGGCATTGGAAGGAAATGAGACCTCTCACATACTCGTGTATGTGGATGAGGCTGGCTTCAACTGGCCAAGGGCCGAAGACGTGGCCGAAATTTTATTGGCCACCGGGCCACGGTGGATGTCCCAGGCCAGCGAGGGGGCAATATAACTATGTGTTCTGCCATTTCTGAGAATGGTGTGGCCACTCACATCCCCAGTCTTGGCCCATAGAATACACAGAAGCTCCTTATCTTCTTGGACCGCCTTCATTTGGATTTGATCCCTGAAAATAAGAGAGGTCTCATAGGGCCTCGCCTACCACAATATATAATTGTATGGGACTATGTGAATTTCCACCGTGGCCTGCTTATGAGGGCCTGGTTCACTGCTCATCCAAGGATGGATATGGTGTTCCTACCACCTTACTCTCCTTTCCTCAACCCTATTGAGGAGTTTTTCTCCGCTTGGAGGTGGAGAGTGTATGAGCATCGGGCTCAAAATCAGAGGTCCCTGCTCCATGCAATGGATGCTGCCTGTGAGGATATTACAGGAGATCAGTGTAGGGGATGCTCTGATGAAATCCGATTGTCGGATGAAACGCGTCAGCATGATGCCATCACGCTACCCATAGCATTCCCACAGACCTCCAGATCCACCCACCAGCCCAGGCATCACTGGCCTGTAATTACAGTAACATGGCCGTTTGAAACTTCCCGGGAAACGGAACGAGCGGAGGACTGAATGCTTTAGAAAACCCTGCTTTATTCACCGCATCTCCCTGGGCGTACACCTTCTACTTACCCTCAGTACGCCATCAAAGGATATGCATAGCTGAGGACCCGGCGGAGGACGGGAGACAACTCAACTAGCCAGCTGGAGACGGCATGAGCCTGAACTCGGTCCGGTGACACTGAGTGAGATCTAATCTGTTTGTGTCCTGGATAGGGGACAGTTGTCTCAATCAGTGCATCCACCCAGTATGTATGATTCACTAAATGAGTTACACTGCTCAGCCTGATTCAATCCGCTACAGGTCACCATATCCTGCAAACAGGAACTCCCATTCCCTGTCATCAGCGCTGCGAAATATTGATGGCCCAGGGTGATCTTACAGTAACTGACCAGGACTGCAGTATCCAGTGACCATGCTACTGTTGAGTCAGTACAGGGTCTTTCCATTTCCGTTCCCCCCATCTTCCCCTCCTATCCCCCCGGTTCTTCTTGTTCCTACATCTATGAGGACCTGATATCTAGGGCTACTGCATTACCATCCACAACCCCACATATCTCTCCTTTCACTTACCATCTGCTGTTATCATTTGATTTACCAGGACTTTCAGTTATCCAGCAGATGAAAATTTAGTATCTAATCTGAATTCATTCTTGTATATCTATCTTGAATGAATTCACATGAGGTGTGTGTGGTATATGTGAGTGGTGGCCATCTGTGTCTGTCAATGACAACGTTGTCATTTTTATATTGGTGATGGTACCTGTTTTTACAGTATATTATTGAATTGGTGTTTATAGTGTACTTTCAATAAAAAGCATTTCATATACATTTTGACCATTGCATGTTCCTCCTTGATAAATTACCTTTCCCTTTGTTTTTTGTAGGGGATGGTTGCGACATGCACGCAGCTTCTTTCCTCGTTGCATCGCAAGGGAGGATATACGCTGCGATGTTGATGAGAATCTGTGGCCAGACAGACAGCAGCGTGTGGATGGGCAGGAGGGTGAGGACGGTGGCCAGTGAAGAGATGTTACAGTAGTTGTGAAACTCCAGCTTTATTTACAGCATTGTAGGCTAAATGTAATTTTCCTTGTTTTTTGTTTGTGTGTTTATATTTCCGTGTATCATGCTGTATACATTTTCTTTTTACTCTGATGTATGGAAGTTACTTTGTGTGGGAATGATAATGGTTACAATACTGTAAAGTAATTTTTCCTTGGCAGTATGAGTGCAATGTGTGATGTAAAACCTTGGAGGCTACTCTTATCCTAAAATCTTTTTTTTTTTTCAGTTTTATACACAATTGTATTCAGTTAGCTAGACAAAAACTGTACAGTAACCATTGTCAATGAAGGACTGGGCTAAGACTGAAAGGTGGACATGAGGGATATTTCAATGGTCCTCTGCCTTAGAGACAAAACATCTAAACATTTTGACTTGCAGTGCTTACACAATGCCAAAGGGATGAAGCATTTTGGGGGCACTGACTATTTGAATGAGAAAGAAATTTATTTTTGACACATGAGTGAACTGTTTTGGGAAAGATATGAGCTTTTGAAGGTGAACCATGGTGTTGTGCTGAACCATCCAGGTTATTTTGGCAAAAGCACCAAGAGAGTTGAGAATGTCTGGTCTGTTTCAAGAAATGAGCCAAAGCAATTGAGAAGAATCTTTGCCATTTTGGTAGCACTGACTCTTTATATGGGAAAGGAATATGGTTTT
The DNA here is from genome assembly GCA_037952835.1 of Lithobates septentrionalis. Classification (NCBI taxonomy): domain Eukaryota; kingdom Metazoa; phylum Chordata; class Amphibia; order Anura; family Ranidae; genus Lithobates; species Lithobates septentrionalis. The sequence continues at coordinate 2,096,946 of JBBDGP010000738.1, read as the reverse complement.
GAAGCATGAGTGAACAGTTTTGGGAGAGATATGAGCTTTTGCACGTGAGTTATAGAGTTGTGCTGAACTGTAAGACTATTTTGCCAAATGAACTTAGAGTTTTGAGAATGTCATTTCTGTTTCAAGAAATGAGCCAAAACAATGGAGAAAAACTGTAATAGTATCAGAACAACAGCAACTGTCTTCAGGTAACTTTAGGTGCACACTGTGCAGAGGACACAGTACACTAACTGTAAATACTGCAACTGCCTGCCTGTGGTATTAATAGGATTAGAACACCAGCAATTGTCTTCAGGTAGCTTTAGGTGCACACTGTGCAGAGGACACAGTACACTAACTGTAAATACTGCAGCTGCCTGCCTGTGGTATTACAGTTTTTCTCCATTGTTTTGGCTAATTTCTTGAAACAGAAATGACATTCTCAAAACAACATGGACAAATCTCCAAACCACTTGGCAATTGTTCACAACTGAATTGAATTTCTCATTCATTTCATCAAAATTGCAAATGTCTCAGTACATGTCTCAATGTCTCAGTACATTTTTCAAATGATTAAGTACAAGTAGACTACATTTAGCACAATTTCCAAGTGAATAGATCTTGTTGATCTAAACTGATTGTCAATTCTCAGTCTAATGGTTGTTCTCTCCAAAACGTATCAGCGTCATTTCATTGTTTAAGTCATCACATGCACAATAGTCTGTTCAATTGTCAAAATTATTCAGGAACATAATACCATGAATACCATATATGAATCTCTTGGAACATTTGATAAAATGATTACAGCAATTGACAGTCAGGTGCAACTAGAACTTGACTAAGGGTCCTTTCACACTGGGGCGGTTTGCAGGCGCTATTGCGCTAATAATAGCACCTGCAAACCGACCCGAAAGTGCCGCTGCTTTCATTCCAGTGTGAAAGCCCCGAGGGCTTTCACACTGGAGCGATGCGCTGGCAGGACAGTAAAAAAAGTCCTGCCAGCAGCATCTTCGGAGCGGTGAAGGAGCGGTGTGTATACTGCTCCTGCCCATTTCAATCATTGGGACGGCGCGGCTATACCGCCGGCAAAGCGCCTCTGCAGAGGCGCTTTGCGGTGGTTTTAACCCTTTCTCGGCCGCTAGCAGGGGGGTAAAACTGCCCCACTAGCGGCCGCATACCGACGGTAAATCGCCGCTTACAATAGCGGCGCTTTACCGCCGACAACGCTCCCGCCCCAGTGTAAAAGGAGCCTAACAAAGGAGGAGTCAGAGTTGGTCTCAGATGACCAATCAAACAGTATGTTTAGTTACCTGACAGGTGCTGTCCATGATTGTAAATGCTGCCAAACATGTATATATAGAGCTTGACCATGCAGGACCAGTACAATTTCTGAACATGGAGGCACCTGGCCAAGTAAATGAACAAGGGAAACTGCCTGCTAGAGGAAGAGGAAGAAGAAGAGGAAGAGGAGTAAGGGTGAGTGGCGGTGGAATAGGGGGAAGAGGCAGAGGAGCACGAAGACGCCATGCTGTCCCTGATGAAATTCGGGCCACAATTATAGATCATGTCATCAACCATGGCCTCACAATGGCGGAGGAAGGTTGCCGAGTGCAGCCTAATGTGCCTCGCTCTACAGTCTTCTCTATCATCCAAACCTTTTGCAGGGAAAACAGGTATGTAGTCAGTCAATGATGGAATTATATAATGTATAGGACAGGACACTGTGCATAGAGCAACAAATATGTTTATTTACTCATTTACGCATTCATTTAGTGTGTGTGTGTGTGTGTGTGTGTGATAGGCCTACAGTATTACAGTATCTTACCTCAGTGGGATGTTACGTATGATGCCAACAATAACAAGAAAAATATTGTAGAAAATAAACTATGGAATAGTATGGAATAGTTTATTTTCTACAATATTGATGATACAGTTTACAGTAGTATTCCAGTCACTGTGCAGTGATGCATTGGAATTGTGGTAAAGTTACTGTAAGTAAAACAACAATACGATTACATTGGTAACTCATTCTGTACGGAATACATAAGGTATAAATTATGAATGGAGTGTTGTCCTTTGAATTCTATGTCTAGGATTGGACGACAACTTGGCACGGGTGGCCGAGGAAAACTTCTCAATGAACAACAAGAACAAGAGATCTGTAACATGGTGTTGGCAAATAATGCCATCACATTGAGACAGATCTGCACTGCAATCCTACAAGACAAAGCCATATTCCAAAATGTCACTCTATAAGCATCTCCACAATTGCCCGCATATTGAAGAAGCATCAGATGACAATGAAGCAAATTTACAGGGTACCATTTGAGAGGAACTCTGACAGAGTGAAAGAGCTGCGGTACCAGTATGTACATGTAAGTCAGTCACTGGTTGTCCATCAAGATAACCTTTTCACAATTACCATAAGCAGTGGTTCCCGAAATGTATTGGTTTCAGTACCCACTTTACCTGATTTCTGAATCTAGGTAATCCAGGTATGAAAGTATTTGCTTTACGTATCTGATTTATAAACATTTTATCTAAAAACTGCAGTTTACTGTATGATGCAATTATCATTATAATCCTTATTTTGAAGAATATAACATACAATACAGTAAGAAAAAGGGTCAAAGAGCTGCAATTACAGTAGTGCCTCCCATGTAAATCTATCTAATACTGTGGGTTTTACTGTAACATTTCAATAAGTCTACTCATTGATAATTTTTCCCCTCCCCTTTCTGTTAAATACCCCCTGTAGTGCCTCTGCATAGGGTACATGTACCCTAGGTTTGGAACCACTGGAATACTGGCCAGTAATATATTGAACTTGTTTAGAACATTCCTATGTAACTGTCTGTAACTGTAGTGTATGACTCTTCTGTATGACTGATTTGATGTTTTCTTTTTTTATTGTAGTGTAGAGAATAATGGCATTGGAAGGAAATGAGACCTCTCACATACTCGTGTATGTGGATGAGGCTGGCTTCAACTGGCCAAGGGCCGAAGACGTGGCCGAAATTTTATTGGCCACCGGGCCACGGTGGATGTCCCAGGCCAGCGAGGGGGCAATATAACTATGTGTTCTGCCATTTCTGAGAATGGTGTGGCCACTCACATCCCCAGTCTTGGCCCATAGAATACACAGAAGCTCCTTATCTTCTTGGACCGCCTTCATTTGGATTTGATCCCTGAAAATAAGAGAGGTCTCATAGGGCCTCACCTACCACAATATATAATTGTATGGGACTATGTGAATTTCCACCGTGGCCTGCTTATGAGGGCCTGGTTCACTGCTCATCCAAGGATGGATATGGTGTTCCTACCACCTTACTCTCCTTTCCTCAACCCTATTGAGGAGTTTTTCTCCGCTTGGAGGTGGAGAGTGTATGAGCATCGGGCTCAAAATCAGAGGTCCCTGCTCCATGCAATGGATGCTGCCTGTGAGGATATTACAGGAGATCAGTGTAGGGGATGCTCTGATGAAATCCGATTGTCGGATGAAACGCGTCAGCATGATGCCATCACGCTACCCATAGCGTTCCCACAGACCTCCAGATCCACCCACCAGCCCAGGCATCACTGGCCTGTAATTACAGTAACATGGCCGTTTGAAACTTCCCGGGAAACGGAACGAGCGGAGGACTGAATGCTTTAGAAAACCCTGCTTTATTCACCGCATCTCCCTGGGCGTACACCTTCTACTTACCCTCAGTACGCCATCAAAGGATATGCACAGCTGAGGACCCGGCGGAGGACGGGAGACAACTCAACTAGCCAGCTGGAGACGGCATTAGCCTGAACTCGGTCCGGTGACACTGAGTGAGATCTAATCTGTTTGTGTCCTGGATAGGGGACAGTTGTCTCAATCAGTGCATCCACCCAGTATGTATGATTCACTAAATGAGTTACACTGCTCAGCCTGATTCAATCCGCTACAGGTCACCATATCCTGCAAACAGGAACTCCCATTCCCTGTCATCAGCGCTGCGAAATATTGATGGCCCAGGGTGATCTTACAGTAACTGACCAGGACTGCAGTATCCAGTGACCATGCTACTGTTGAGTCAGTACAGGGTCTTTCCATTTCCGTTCCCCCCATCTTCCCCTCCTATCCCCCCGGTTCTTCTTGTTCCTACATCTATGAGGACCTGATATCTAGGGCTACTGCATTACCATCCACAACCCCACATATCTCTCCTTTCACTTACCATCTGCTGTTATCATTTGATTTACCAGGACTTTCAGTTATCCAGCAGATGAAAATTTAGTATCTAATCTGAATTCATTCTTGTATATCTATCTTGAATGAATTCACATGAGGTGTGTGTGGTATATGTGAGTGGTGGCCATCTGTGTCTGTCAATGACAACGTTGTCATTTTTATATTGGTGATGGTACCTGTTTTTACAGTATATTATTGAATTGGTGTTTATAGTGTACTTTCAATAAAAAGCATTTCATATACATTTTGACCATTGCATGTTCCTCCTTGATAAATTACCTTTCCCTTTGTTTTTTGTAGGGGATGGTTGCGACATGCACGCAGCTTCTTCCCTCGTTGCATCGCAAGGGAGGATATACGCTGCGATGTTGATGAGAATCTGTGGCCAGACAGACAGCAGCGTGTGGATGGGCAGGAGGGTGAGGACGGTGGCCAGTGAAGAGATGTTACAGTAGTTGTGAAACTCCAGCTTTATTTACAGCATTGTAGGCTAAATGTAATTTTCCTTGTTTTTTGTTTGTGTGTTTATATTTCCGTGTATCATGCTGTATACATTTTCTTTTTACTCTGATGTATGGAAGTTACTTTGTGTGGGAATGATAATGGTTACAATACTGTAAAGTAATTTTTCCTTGGCAGTATGAGTGCAATGTGTGATGTAAAACCTTGGAGGCTACTCTTATCCTAAAATCTTTTTTTTTTTTTCAGTTTTATACACAATTGTATTCAGTTAGCTAGACAAAAACTGTACAGTAACCATTGTCAATGAAGGACTGGGCTAAGACTGAAAGGTGGACATGAGGGATATTTCAATGGTCCTCTGCCTTAGAGACAAAACATCTAAACATTTTGACTTGCAGTGCTTACACAATGCCGAAGGGATGAAGCATTTTGGGGGCACTGACTATTTGAATGAGAAAGAAATTTATTTTTGACACATGAGTGAACTGTTTTGGGAAAGATATGAGCTTTTGAAGGTGAACCATGGTGTTGTGCTGAACCATCCAGGTTATTTTGGCAAAAGCACCAAGAGAGTTGAGAATGTCTGGTCTGTTTCAAGAAATGAGCCAAAGCAATTGAGAAGAATCTTTGCCATTTTGGTAGCACTGACTCTTTATATGGGAAAGGAATATGGTTTTGAAGCATGAGTGAACAGTTTTGGGAGAGATATGAGCTTTTGCACGTGAGTTATAGAGTTGTGCTGAACTGTAAGACTGTTTTGCCAAATGAACTTAGAGTTTTGAGAATGTCATTTCTGTTTCAAGAAATGAGCCAAAACAATGGAGAAAAACTGTAATAGTATCAGAACAACAGCAACTGTCTTCAGGTAACTTTAGGTGCACACTGTGCAGAGGACACAGTACACTAACTGTAAATACTGCAACTGCCTGCCTGTGGTATTAATAGGATTAGAACACCAGCAATTGTCTTCAGGTAGCTTTAGGTGCACACTGTGAAGAGGACACAGTACACTAACTGTAAATACTGCAGCTGCCTGCCTGTGGTATTAATAGTATCAGAACAACAGCAACTGTCTTCAGGTAGCTTTAGGTGCACACTGTGCAGAGGACACAGTACACTAACTGTAAATACTGCAACTGCCTGCCTGTGGTATTAATAGGATTAGAACACCAGCAATTGTCTTCAGGTAGCTTTAGGTTCACACTGTGCAGAGGACACAGTACACTAACTGTAAATACTGCAGCTGCCTGCCTGTGGTATTAATAGGATCAGAACACCAGCAATTGTCTTCAGGTAGCTTTAGGTGCACACTGTGCAGAGGAAACAGTACACTAACTGTAAATACTGCAGCTGCCTGCCTGTGGTATTAATAGCATCAGAACACCAGCAATTGTCTTCAGGTAGCTTTAGGTTCACACTGTGCAGAGGACACAGTACACTAACTGTAAATACTGCAGCTGCCTGCCTGTGGTATTAATAGGATCAGAACACCAGCAATTGTCTTCAGGTAGCTTTAGGAGCACACTGCGAAGAGGACACAGTACACTAACTGTAAATACTGCAGCTGCCTGCCTATGGTATTAATAGGATCAGAACAACAGCAATTGTCTTCAGGTAGCTTTAGGTGCACACTGTGCAGAGGACACAGTAAACTAACTGTAAATTCTGCAGCTGCCTGCCTATGGTATTAATAGGATCAGAACACCAGCAATTGTCTTCAGGTAGCTTTAGGTGCACACTGTGCAGAGGACACAGTACACTATCTGTAAATACTGCAGCTGCCTCCCTGTGGTACTAATAGGATCAGAAGAACACCAGCAATTTTCTTCAGGTAGCTTTAGGTGCACACTGTGCAGAGGACACAGTACACTAACTGTAAATACTACAGCTGCCTGCCTGTGGTACTAATAGGATCAGAAGAACACCAGCAATTTTCTTCAGGTAGCTTTAGGTGCACACTGTACAAAGGACACAGTACACTAATTGTAAATACTGTAAAAACACCTGCCTGCCTGTCAGTAGGAAGAGAATAACAGGAATGGATCTAGCTAAACTGAATACAGTGTGTGTATATATATATATATATATATATATATATATATATATATACACACACTGTATTCAGTTTAGCTAGATCCATTCTATATATATATATATATATATATATATATATATATATATATATATATACATATATATATATATATATATATATATATATATATATATATATATATATATATACACACACACACACAACACCTAGGATGCATATATATACACAATACACTGTAAGTGCAGCTAACTGACTCGCCTGCCTACTCTATCTAACTTAAATCAAATGACACTGTCTCTCTGCCTATCTCCGCCGCTGCAACACACTACACAAGGCTGCCATGCAGGCGGCCTTATATAGTGTGGGACATGTACTAAACCCCCTGAGCCATAATTGGCCAAAGCCACCCTCTGCACTCTAGTGTCCATTTATCAAGCAGCATAAAATACCTGCTGCTGAGTTCTGAGATTGCCCTCCTCTGGGTGCCTGTTTATGAAGCAGTGTAGATTGCTTTTGCTTTTGAAGAGTGAAGCGATCTACAAACACTTTAAACTGTGGAGAACACCTCCTGTTACTGTATTAGCGGGATTACAATACTAGAAAATCAGTGAAACACTCTGGGGCCTATTACAGTTTTTCTCCATTGTTTTGGCTCATTTCTTGAAACAGAAATGACATTCTCAAAACAACATGGACAAATCTCCAAACCACTTGGCAATTGTTCACAACTGAATTGAATTTCTCACTCATTTCATCAAAATTGCAAATGTCTCAGTACATGTCTCAATGTCTCAGTACATCTTTCAAATGATTAAGTACAAGTAGCCTACATTTAGCACAATTTCCAAGTGAATAGATCTTGTTGATCTAAACTGATTGTCAATTCTCAGTCTAATGGTTGTTCTCTCCAAAACGTATCAGCTTCATTTCATTGTTTAAGTCATCACATGCACAATAGTCTGTTCAATTGTCAAAATTATTCAGGAACATAATACCATGAATACCATATATGAATCTCTTGGAACATTTGATAAAATGATTACAGCAATTGACAGTCAGGTACAACTAGAACTTGACTAAGGGTCCTTTCACACTGGGGCGGTTTGCAGGCGCTATTGCGCTAATAATAGCGCCTGCAAACCGACCCGAAAGTGCAGCTGCTTTCATTCCCCCGAGGGCTTTCACACTGGAGCGGTGCGCTGGCAGGACGGTAAAAAAAGTCCTGCCAGCAGCATCTTCGGAGCGGTGAAGGAGCGGTGTGTATACCGCTCCTTTACCGCTCCTGCCCATTGAAATCAATGGGACGGCGCGGCTATACCCCCGGCAAAGCGCCTCTGCAGAGGCGCTTTGCGGTGGTTTTAACCCTTTCTCGGCCGCTAGCAGGGGGTTAAAACCGCCCCGCTAGCGGCCGAATACCGACGGTAAATCGCCGCTTACAATAGCGGCGCTTTACCGCCGACAACGCCCCCCGCCCCAGTGTGAAAGGAGCCTAACAAAGGAGGAGTCGGAGTTGGTCTCAGATGACCAATCAAACAGTATGTTTAGTTACCTGACAGGTGCTGTCCATGATTGTAAATGCTGCCAAACATGTATATATAGAGCTTGACCATGCAGGACCAGTACAATTTCTGAACATGGAGGCACCTGGCCAAGTAAATGAACAAGGGAAACTGCCTGCTCGAGGAAGAGGAAGAAGAAGAGGAAGAGGAGTAAGGGTGAGTGGCGGTGGAATAGGGGGAAGAGGCAGAGGAGCACGAAGACGCCATGCTGTCCCTGATGAAATTCGGGCCACAATTATAGATCATGTCATCAACCACGGCCTCACAATGGCGGAGGAAGGTCGCCGAGTGCAACCTAATGTGCCACGCTCTACAGTCTTCTCTATCATCCAGACCTTTCGCAGGGAAAACAGGTATGTAGTCAGTCAATGATGGAATTATATAATGTATAGGACAGGATACTGTGCATACAGCAACAAATATGTTTATTTACTCATTTGCGTATTCATTTAGTGTGTATGTGTGTGTGATAGGCCTACAGTATTACAGTATCTTACCTCAGTGGGATGTTATGTATGATACTAACAATAACAAGAAAAATATTGTAGAAAATAAACTATGGAATAGTATGGAATAGTTTATTTTCTACAATATTGATGATACAGTTTACAGTAGTATTCCAGTCACTGTGCAGTGATGCATTGGAATTGTGGTAAAGTTACTGTAAGTAAAACAACAATACGATTACATTGGTAACTCATTCTGTACGGAATACATAAGGTATAAATTACGAATGGAGTGTTGTCCTTTGAATTCTATGTCTAGGATTGGACGACAACCTGGCACGGGTGGCTGAGGAAAACTTCTCAATGAACAACAAGAACAAGAGATCTGTAACATGGTGTTTGCAAATAATGCCATCACATTGAGACAGATCTGCACTGCAATCCTACAAGACAAAGCCATATTCCAAAATGTCAATTCTATAAGCATCTCCACAATGGCCCGCATATTGAAGAAGCATTAGATGACAATGAAGCAAATTTACAGGGTACCATTTGAGAGGAAATCTGACAAAGTGAAAGAGCTGCGGTACCAGTATGTACATGTAAGTCAGTCACTGGTTGTCCATCAAGATAACCTTTTTACAACTACCATAAGCAGTGGTTCCCGAAATGTATTGGTTTCAGTACCCACTTTACCTGATTGAGCTCAAGATCAGAGGTCCCTGCTCCATGCAATGGATGCTGCCTGTGAGGATATTACAGGAGATCAGTGTAGGGGATGCTCTGATGAAATCCGATTGGCGGATGAAACGTGTCAGCATGATGCCATCACGCTACCCATAGCGTTCCCACAGACCTCCAGATCCACCCACCAGCCCAGGCATCACTGGCCTGTAATTACAGTAACATGGCCGTTTGAAACTTCCCGGGAAACGGAACGAGCGGAGGACTGAACGCTTTAGAAAACCCTGCTTTATTCACCGCATCTCCCTGGGCGTACACCTTCTACTTACCCTCAGTACACCATCAAAGGATATGCACAGCTGAGGACCCGGCGGAGGACGGGAGACAACTCAACTAGCCAGCTGGAGATGGCATGAGCCTGAACTCGGTCCGGTGATGTGTCCTGATGCACCACAGAGTCAACACTGGGTGAGATCTAATCTGTTTGTGTCCTGGACAGGGACAGTTGTCTCAATCAGTGCATCCACCCAGTATGTATGATTCACTAAATGAGTTACACTGCTCAGCCTGATTCAATCTGCTACGGCTCACCATATCCTGCAAACAGGAACTCCCATTCCCTGTCATCAGCGCTGCGAAATATTGATGGCCCAGGGTGATCTTACAGTAACTGACCAGGACTGCAGTATCCAGTGACCATGCTACTGTTGAGTCAGTACAGGGTCTTTCCATTTCCGTTCCCCCCATCTTCCCCTCCTATCCCCCCGGTTCTTCTTGTTCCTACATCTATGAGGACCTGATATCTAGGGCTACTGCATTACCATCCACAACCCCACATATCTCTCCTTTCACTTACCATCTGCTGTTATCATTTGATTTACCAGGACTTTCAGTTATCCAGCAGATGAAAATGTAGTATCTAATCTGAATTCATTCTTGTATATCTATCTTGAATGAATTCACATGAGGTGTGTGTGGTATATGTGAGTGGTGGCCATCTGTGTCTGTCAATGACAACGTTGTCATTTTTATATTGGTGATGGTACCTGTTTTTACAGTATATTATTGAATTGGTGTTTATAGTGTACTTTCAATAAAAAGCATTTCATATACGTTTTGACCATTGCATGTTCCTCCTTGATGAATTACCTTTCCCTTTATTTTTTGTAGGGGATGATTGCGACATGCACGCAGCTTCTTCCCTTGTTGCATCGCAAGGGAGGATATACGCTGCGATGTTGATGAGAATCTGTGGCCAGACAGACAGCAGCGTGTGGATGGGCAGGAGGGTGAGGACGGTGGCCAGTGAAGAGATGTTACAGTAGTTGTGAAACTCCAGCTTTATTTACAGCATTGTAGGCTAAATGTAATTTTCCTTGTTTTTTGTTTGTGTGTTTATATTTCCGTATATTATGCTGTATGCATTTTCTTTTTACTCTGATGTATGGAAGTTACTTTGTGTGGGAATGATAATGGTTACAATACTGTAAAGTAATTTTTCCTTGGCAGTATGAGTGCAATGTGTGATGTAAAACCTTGGAGGCTACTCTTATCCTAAAATCTTTTTTTTTTTCAGTTTTATACACAATTGTATTCAGTTAGCTAGACAAAAACTGTACAGTAACCATTGTCAATGAAGGACTGGGCTAAGACTGAAAGGTGGACATAAGGGATATTTCAATGGTCCTCTGCCTTAGAGACAAAACATCTAAACATTTTGACTTGCAGTGCTTACACAATGCCAAAGGGATGAAGCATTTTGGGGACACTGACTATTTGAATGAGAAAGAAATTTATTTTTGACACATGAGTGAACTGTTTTGGGAAAGATATGAGCTTTTGAAGGTGAACCATGGTGTTGTGCTGAACCATCCAGGTTATTTTGGCAAAAGCACCAAGAGAGTGGAGAACGTCTGGTCTGTTTCAAGAAATGAGCCAAAGCAATTGAGAAGAATCTTTGCCATTTTGGTAGCACTGACTCTTTATATGGGAAAGGAATATGGTTTTGAAGCATGAGTGAACAGTTTTGGGAGAGATATGAGCTTTTGCACGTGAGTTATAGTGTTGTGCTGAACTGTAAGACTGTTTTGCCAAATGAACTTAGAGTTTTGAGAATGTCATTTCTGTTTCAAGAAATGAGCCAAAACAATGGAGAAAAACTGTAAGCAGTGGTGAATTACCACTGCTGAGTACACGGACATTCTCAGATGGAGACTGCCCACCTCATATTAATAAAATAATAAAGTTAAAAGCCCCTCTACAAAAAAATGAAATTATATATATATATATATATATATATATATATATATATATATATACACACACACTATATTACCAAATGTATTGGGACGCCTGCCTTTACACACACATGAACTTTAATGGCGTCCCAGTCTTAGTCGGTAGGGTTCAATATTGAGTTGGTCCACCCTTTACAGCTATAACAGCTTCAACTCTTCTGGGAAGTCTGTCCACAAGACTTCCGCACTGATGTGGAGGAGAAGGCCTGGCTCGCAGTCTTTGCTCTAATTCTTCCCAAAGATATTCTATCAGGTTGAGGTCAGGACTGTGCAGGCCAGCAGTGGCGTAGTGTGGGGGGTGCAGGGGGTGCCGTGGCCCCGGGCGCGGCATTTAGGGGGGCGCCAGTATGTGTCACTGGCTGCCTCCTCCTAATTTCTAATTCCTGTGTCCCCGGGCTCCGGCCGCCATGTTAAGTGTCCGGCGCCCTGTGATTGGGCGTATGGGGGTCATGTGAGGCGTAGGGCTGGCCTGTCCTCGATCGCTCCTAAAGTCCCGCCTCCGCACATGACCCCCTATACGCCCAATCACAGGGCGCTGGACACTGAACATGGCAGCAAGCAGAGCGCAGGGCCAGGATAAGAAGGTGAGTGAGAGTCTTGTTACTGGCCGGGGGGGGTGGGGCGAGAGAGAGAGACCTTAGGCAGGACAGTGTAGTGTAGTATAGTGGTCATTATAGTGTAGTTTAGTATGGAGGTCAGTGTAGTGTAGTGGTCAGTATGGGGGGCAGTGTAGTGGACAGTGTAGTGTAGTATAGTGGACAGTGTAGTATGGTGGTCAGTATAGTGGTTAGTGTAGTATAGTATAGTGGTTAGCATAGTGGTCAGTATAGTGTAGTTTAGTATGGAGGTCAGTGTAGTGTAGTATAGTGGTTAGTATGGTGGTTAGTGTAGTGGACAGTATAGTGGTCAGTATAGTGTAGTGGACAGTGTAGTGTAGTATGGTGGTCAGTGTAGTATAGTATAGTGGTCAGTATAGTAAAGTGGTCAGTGTAGTGTAGTATGGGGGTCAGTATAGTGGACAGTGTAGTGTAGTATGGTGGACAGTGTAGTATAATGGTCAGTGTAGTGTAGTATGGTGGTCAGTATAGTGGTTAGTGTAGTATAGTATAGTGGTCAGTATAGTATAGTATAGTATAGTGGTCAGTGTAGTGTAGTTTAGTATGGAGGTCAGTGTAGTGTAGTGGACAGTGTAGTATGGTTGTCAGTATAGTGTGGTATAGTGGTCAGTGTAATGTAGTATAGTGGACAGTGTAGTATAGTGGACAGTGTAGTATGGTGGTCAGTATAGTGTAGTATGGTGGTCAGTGTAATGTAGTATAGTGGACAGTGTAGTATGGTGGTCAGTATAGTGTAGTATGGTGGTCAGTGTAATGTAGTATAGTGGACAGTGTAGTATGGTGGTCAGTATAATGTAGTATGGTGGACAGTGTAGTATAACAGACAGTGTAGTATAGTGGTCAGTGTAGTGTAGTATAGTGGTCAGTATAGTGGTTAGTGTAGTATAGTATTGTGGCTAGTATAGTGTAGTTTAGTATGGAGGTCAGTGTAGTGTAGTGGACAGTGTAGTATAGTGGTCAGTGTAGTGTAGTATAGTGGACAGTGTAGTGGACAGTATAGTGTAGTGGACAGTATAGTGGACAGTGTAGTATAGTGGGCAGTGTAGTATAGTGGTCAGTATAGTGGTCAGTGTAGTGTAGTATAGTGGACAGTGTAGTATGGTGGTTAGTGTAGTATAGTATAGTGGTCAGTATAGTATAGTATAGTGGTCAGTATAGTGTAGTTTAGTATGGAGGTCAGTGTAGTGTAGTGGACAGTATAGTATAGTGGACAGTGTAGTATGGTGGTCAGTATAGTGTGGTATGGTGGTCAGTGTAATGTAGTATAGTGGACAGTGTAGTATAGTGGACAGTGTAGTATGGTGGTCAGTATAGTGTAGTATGGTGGTCAATGTAATGTAGTATAGTGGACAGTGTAGTATGGTGGTCAGTATAATGTAGTATGGTGGACAGTGTAGTATAACAGACAGTGTAGTATAGTGGTCAGTGTAGTGTAGTATAGTGGTCAGTATAGTGGTTAGTGTAGTATAGTATTGTGGCTAGTATAGTGTAGTTTAGTATGGAGGTCAATGTAGTGTACAGTGTAGTATAGTGGTCAGTGTAGTGTAGTATAGTGGACAGTGTAGTGGTCAGTATAGTGGACAGTATAGTATAGTGGACAGTATAGTATAGTGGACAGTGTAGTGTAGTGGTCAGTGTAGTGGACAGTATAGTGGACAGTATAGTATAGTGGACAGTGTAGTATAGTGGTCAGTATAGTGGTCAGTGTAGTGTAGTATAGTGGACAGTGTAGTATGGTGGTCAGTATAGTGTAGTATAGTGGTCAGTGTAGTGTAGTATAGTGGTCAGTGTAGTATAGTGGACAGTGTAGTATAGTATAGTGGACAGTGTAGTATGGTGGTCAGTATAGTGTAGTATAGTGGTCAGTGTAGTATAGTGGTCAGTGTAGTATGGTGGTCAGTGTAGTGTAGTATAGTGGACAGTGTAGTATGGTGGTCAGTATAGTGTAGTATAGTGGTCAGTGTAGTATAGTGGACAGTGTAGTATGGTGGTCAGTGTAGTGTAGTATAGTGGACAGTGTAGTATGGTGGTCAGTATAGTGTAGTATAGTGGTCAGTGTAGTGTAGTGGACAGTGTAGTATGGTGGTCAGTGTAGTGTAGTATAGTGGTCAGTGTAGTGTAGTATAGTGGACAGTGTAGTATGGTGGTCAGTATAGTGTAGTATAGTGGTCAGTGTAGTATAGTGGACAGTATAGTGGACAGTGTAGTATAGTGGTCAGTATAGTGTAGTATAGTGGACAGTGTAGTGTAGTATAGTGGACAGTGTAGTATAGTGGTCAGTGTAGTATAGTGGTCAGTATAGTGGACAGTGTAGTATAGTGGTCAGTATAGTGTAGTATAGTGGACAGTGTAGTATAGTGGTCAGTGTAGTGGACAGTATAGTGGTCAGTATAGTGGTCAGTGTAGTATAGTGGACAGTATAGTATAGTGGTCAGTATAGTGGTCAGTGTAGTATAGTGGACAGTATAGTATAGTGGTCAGTGTAGTGGACAATGTAGTGTAGTGGACAGTGTAGTTCTCAGTGTAGTGGTCAGTATAGGAATCAGGTAGGTCAGTACTATTGTATTTGAAGGGACTCAGGGATAGCTAAAAGTCCGCTGTTTAGGGGGCACAAATTACTTGCCTTGCCCCGGGTGCTGACAACCCACGCTATGCCACTGCAGGCCAGTCAAGTTCCTCCATCCCAAACTCACTCATCCATGTCTTTATGGACCTTGCTTTGTGCACTGGTGCGCAGTCATGTTGGAACAGGAAGGGGCCATCCCCAAACTGTTCCCACCAGGGCCGGTGCACCCACTAGACGAATTAGGCAGCCGCCTGGGGCGCACTGCCGCCTAGGGGAGCAGCTGACCCTTGCATCCCCCCTTCCTCCTTCTTGTCAGCCCCCCCACCCAAGCTCCCAGCAGAGCCGCTGATAGGGGACCCGGACAGCAAGGAGTTCAGTGCGGCGGGCGGGTGGTATCCATGCGGTGCGGCGTGCAGCTTCTCCCCTCTCCCTTCATCTGCTTTCACATGTTGGAGGGAGAGGGACGTCTGTGTAACAAGGCAGGCAGCCAATAGCGCTGCTCTTCTGAGTGGGAGGGCGTGACTGCTAAGTTGCTCCGCCTCCCACTACCTCCTTAGCCAATCAGATTGTCCAGCCCGCCACATTTGACCAGAAAATGCTAGTGGCCAGAGCAGGGCGGGATGGAGAGGATCTGACATACCTGAGCATGAAGAAGGTATGAGATCAAACATGTCACAATGCTGGCTGCAGAAATGTATCGGTGTGTTCTCCTTCTCCCATGCTGTGTGTAGAGAATGCAGTGATCACACTGATGAAGGGATGACTTCCCCTTGTCTTCTCACACTGCTTCTTATCTGTGTTTTTATTTACATTGAACACAGGACAGGAGAATGGTGATTAGACTTCTGCAAGACCTGCAACTTCAGCTGTTTCTGTAGCTATATGTGCCTGAGTCAATCCATGATTTGTTTGACCTTTTATTTGTTATCTTTGAAGGAATTAGCTAGGAATTAGCTATCTGTTGTTTTTGATGTGCTGGGTGTAACCGCTATGGCAGTCTGAGCAGGCTTGCGCGATCGTGCGCCAAGGAGCCCATTGCCATGATAGATGCTGGCAAAACAAGCTCCTGGCAGCATCACTCCAGCTTGCGCATGTGCAGAAGCGATCGAACGCTTAGGAGCCATCTTAGGGATGTCAGGGTGGCTGTGTGGGACTACAGATCCCAGAGAAACCCCACGAGTGTTTAGAAAGAAAAAACAGAGACCACGGCAAATAATCTAAGCCTATTTAAGGCTTGTAAAGTACCAGGCAACATACCCCTGAGACCATCAGATTGGGGTTCTTTCCATCTAGCTCGTTTAGAGGCTGTACAGGCAAGGACTTCCACCCAGGAGAGGCTTGAACCTGGCTGGGGCGAGAGCGGTAAGGGTGTGCTGAGCATTCCATCCAGTCCCGGACAGACTGGTTTTATCATTTTTTTTACTGGTTGTTTGTTTTTACTGGTTTTATTAATTTTTTTTTACTGGTTTTATTTTTTTTTTTTTACTGGTTTTATTAGTTTTTTTTACTGGTTTTATTAGTTTTTGTACTGGTTTTATTTATTTTTGTACTGGTTGTCTTATTTTGACTAGTTTTATTATTTTTAACTTTTTTTTATTTTTTACTGGTTTAATTATTTTTTTACTGGTTTTATATTTTTTTTTACTGGATTTAATTTTTTTTACTAGTTTTATTTTTACAGAGCTTTTTTTTTACTGGTTTTATAATTTAAGTTTGTTTTTATTTTTTTACTGGTTTTATTATTTTTTACTGTTTTTTTTAATTTTTTTTACTGGTTTTATTATTTTATGACTGGTTTTATTATTTTTTTTACTGTTTTTTTTACTGGTTTTATTTTTACTGTTTTTTTACTGGTTTTATTATTTTTTACTGTTTTTTTAAAAAAAAATACTGTTTTACTGGTTTGATGAATTTTTTTTACTGGTTTTATTTTTACAGTTTTTTTTACTGGTTTTATTTAATTTTTACTGGTTGTTTTATTTTTACAGTTTTTTTGGTTTTATTATTTTTTACTTTTTAAAATTTTTTTTACTGGTTTAATTATTTTTTTACAGGTTTTATTATTTTTTACTGTTTTTTAATTTTTTTAACTGGTTTAATTATTTTTTTACAGGTTTTATTATTTTTTACTGTTTTTGTATTATTTTTACTGTTTTATTATTTTTTTTTACTGGTTTTAATAATTTTTTTTACGAGTTTTATTTTTACTGTTTATTTTTTACTGGTTTTATTATTTTTTTACTTTTTTTTACTGGTTTTATTATTTTCTGACTGGTTTTATTATTTGTTTTACTGGTTAATTTTTTACTGGTTTTATGAATTTTTTTTTACGGGTTTTATACAATTTTTTACAGGTTTTATTTATTTTTTTACTGGTTGTTTTATTTTTACTGTTTTTTACGGGTTTTATTATTTACTTTTTTAAATTTTTATTATTTTTACTGGTTTTATTCTTTTTTTTACTGATTTTATAATATTTTTACAGTTTTTTTACTGGTTTTATTTTTTACTGTTTTTTTTTACTGGTTTTTATTTACTTTTTTTTTATAATTGACAATTTTTATTATTTTTTTCACAAAAAAAACAAATACAGCATCATAGCATTGGGTACAGGGATAGAAAGAGATCGTAGTGTCACATTTCAATTTGGCACACAGTTACCCAAACATTGGGCGGCTAAGCCTGTTAATATAAACAGTTAGTGATGAAATGGAGTGGGTTTACTGGATTGTTATACATCTCATACAGTATATCCATTAGTACCCTTTACATAAATGTATAACTTTACAAAAAGAAAAAAGAAGGAAAGGAGTAGAGAAAGGAGGAAAGGGGGGGAGGGGATGGCCACCCATCTCCAGAACCCGGGACAGGTCGGTGGGGGATGGGTCATAAATACATAAATGACACATATCATTAGGTCACAGGAGTCTCAAACAGAACCCAGGGTTCCCAAATACGGTTATGCTTCTCAAGAGTATCATTTAATGAGGCCGTAAGATATTCCATTCTCTTGACATCCCTAATCCTGGAGTGTAGCTCAGTCAGTGAGGGAGTTTCTCTTTTTTTCCACTTTAGAGCCACCAGACAGCGTGCTGCAGTAAGCACATGAGCTAAAAGTTTTTTGGACGTTTTTGAGAAGGTGGTAGGTGGAAGGCCTAAGAGAAAAATCCTCGGATCAAGGAGCACTCCAGTATCAAAGATGGACTGGAGTAGGGATTGTACCATACCCCAGTAGGGGATGATTAGAGGGCAGGTCCAATAGACATGAAATAATGTTCCCCTATCCTTATAACATCTCCAACAGCGGGAATCAGCTGTGGGGTATATGGAGTGGAGCAGGTCAGGGGTCTGATACCAATGGAATAGAATCTTGTATTGATTCTCTTTATAAAGCGTGCATATGGAGCTTTTAGTAGCCTGGTTCCATATGAATTGCCAGGTCTTTAAGGATAAGTCTGTGCCCAACGCCTGCTCCCACTTAGCCATATATGGATGTCGCGGCCCATCTGGTGAGAAATCAGTGACCAGTATTTGATAGGTGCGGGAAATCATGCCCTTAGGGGACGAAACCTCTAAACATAGCTTTTCGAAGTCTGTCAGGGGAGAAAACCTTAAATTCGACCTCAGTGATTGTGCATAATGGCGTATTTGTAGGTAACTGAAAAAGGCCTGCTTGGGAATATCAAAAGTCTTTTGCAGTTCTTGGAAGGATCGTAGCATTCTAGTTTTAGGGTCAATTAGTTGTCCATAACTAAATATGGCCTTATCCATCCAGAAATGGGACATCTGTGAGGTTAAGCTGTCGGGGATATTGGGTGTAAATAGGAATGAAGTGACTGGGGAAGACGTGGTGGAGAGCGGATATTTCAATTTGGCCTGTCGCCATAATGTACGTAAGAGAGCCATTGGTCCTAGCAATTGTACACTGCCGGGGGGTATATCAGAGCTCCAAAGCATGGAGTTTGGGTGTATGGGGGCTAGCCATAACTTTTCTATCTGTGTCCACCTATTGTAAGCATGTAGGGTGCACCAGGAGGCTATAGGTCTTAATTGCGCTGCTAGATAGTACTTAGCTATGTTGGGGAACGCCAGTCCACCTTGGTTACGTGGGGCATATAGAACCGATCTAGCAACGCGGTGTCTTTTATAGTTCCAGAAGAAGTTTATCAGGTCACCCTGAAGTTTTTTTAGGTGTGAGCTCGGGATGGGGATAGGGAGCGTCTCAAACAGATATAGAAGTCTAGGTAGTATTGTCATCTTCAAGGTTGCAAGTCTACCAAAAAGGGACAGTTTCAAAGATTTCCATTTATTTAGGGAGGCTCTGATAGAGGCGAACATTTGGGGAAAGTTGGCCTTGTATAGAGTATCGTATGTGGGTGTAATATGTACCCCTAGGTATTTTAAGGAAGAGGACCGCCAAGAGTATGGAAAAGTTTGTGAAAGCATTGAAAATGTATGGGGGGATAAATTAAGAGGGAGAACCTCTGTCTTGGAACTGTTCATTTTATAACCCGAGAGGGTGCTATATCTCTCCAGCTCCACTTGTAAGTTCGGGAGAGATATGTGAGGTTGGGTGAGAGTGAGGAGGACATCATCCGCAAATAAGGAGATCTTAAAATCTCTAGTACGGACTGGTATACCATGAATACTTGGGTTATTTCTCATGTGGGCTGCTAGCGGTTCAATGCATAGGGCATATAAAAGAGGGGAGAGTGGACAACCTTGGCGGGTCCCATTAGAGATCAAAAAAGTAGGGGAAGTGGCAAAGTTAGTGCGAACCTGGGCTGTTGGGGCCGAGTATAGGTGGGTGATAGCTCGGAGGAATGGGCCCTCAATACCAGCCCGGTTGAGAGTCGCGAACAGGAAAGGCCAGCCTAGCCTATCAAAGGCTTTTTCGGCATCTAGACTGAGCAGTATTGCCTCCATTGTGTTCCTGTTCGCAACCTCCACCAGGTCAATAACCCTCCGGGTGTTATCCCCAGCCTGTCGACAAGGGATAAAGCCCACCTGGTCCCTATGGACCAGGGATGGCATGAAGTTGTTTAATCTATTTGCCAGCAGTTTCGTAAAAATTTTTAAGTCTGTATTGAGAAGTGCTATCGGTCTATAATTGGACGGAAGAGTGTGGTCTTTCCCTGGCTTTGGGATTAGTGTCAGGTAGGAGTTTTGCATATCTCTGGGGATGGGTGTGTTAGAAAGAAATTAATTAAAGAGATTTGTCATATGGGGGAGTAAATGTGGTAGAAACGTCTTATAATAGAGGTACGGTAGTCCATCAGGCCCAGGGGCCTTATTATTTGGCAACAGTTTAATTGTTTCTGTTATCTCCTCCTCTGTAATGGAGGCGTTAAGAGTCTCCAGAGCAGAGGAGGTAAGCTTAGGAGTGTCCGCTTCCGCTAAATAGGTATAGATTGCCTGAGATAAGTCAGGAGGAGGTGGGTTGTGCAGAACATTCGGGTCATTATACAATGCAGAATAAAAGTCGTGAAAAAGTTGTGCTATTTTGTTAGGGTGGGAGTGGAGGACGCCATTTGCCTCCCTAAGTTGTGTAGTGGTAGTTGTTGCTGCCTTGTCACGAAGCTGTTTCGCCAAGAGCGTATGTGGTTTGTTGGCTTTGTCGTAGTAAGTCTGTCTAAGCCTGACCAACGCCTTTTCTATCTTACCTATTTCGATATCTCTCAGTCCAGCCCTTACACTAGTGAGTTCTCTAAGGATTGTCAGGGATGGGGATGTGAGCAAGCGCATTTCTAGATGCTTAAGTCTGTCTAAAAGGGCGCTGCGTGTTGCATTAGCGTTTCTTTTCAAGGCAGTGGAGAGCGAGATGCATTGGCCTCGGAAGACCGCCTTATGGGCTTCCCACAGAGATGAGGCGGAGATCTCAGAGGAGCAATTTTCCGCAAAGTACAGCTTCAAAGTTTGTTCTAGTTCTATTCTAGATGGGTCATGTTTAAGTAGAAAGTCGTTTAGACGCCAATGGCATTTACGAAGGGAGCTCGGGGAGAGTGTCAGAGAGAGTGTAATCGGTGCATGATCCGACCAAGAGATGGCCTGAATGTCTGAGTTCGTGCATGTTCGCAGAGTCGGGGCATTAACAAAAAAATAATCTAGTCGTGAGTTGGACATATGGGGATGGGAATAGAAAGTGAATTGTTTAGCTGATGGATATGTGGTGCGCCAGGTATCAAACAGGGCATGTTTCCTAGTAAGTTGGCAAAACTGGGTGGCTGTTCTATTGGTGTTTGCCTGGGATTTCCTCTGACCCATTGAGTGTTTATCAAGGCCCGGAGAGTGGACAAGGTTAAAATCTCCTCCGATCACCAGGTATTGATGGGGGGCCTCAAACAAATGGTCAAAGACTGTCATGAAGATCCTGCCAGTAACAGGCAGAGTAGACCCATCGGTGCACGATTGCGGGCGTCTATGCGCACGCGCACATGCACTCGTTAGTGTCTGGCGGGTTATTTAAACCTGTCTGGCACTTGCATCATTGCTGTTTGCTCTGCAGCTCTGTGTATGTGTTCCCTGAAAACCTGATATCTGCTTCTGTTTTGACCCGGCTTGCTTTGAGACTATTCCTGTTATCTGCCTGTACCTGATCCCTGGCTTGTTTGACGATCCCTCTGCCTGCTCCTCTTGTACCTCTGCTGCCAGCCTGCTTACCGACCCGGCCTGTCTGACGATCCTGGACTTCCATCCAATCTGCTGAGCCATCCAGGCTGTTCACCTGTCTGCTGATCATCCAGTCTGCTGAGCCATCCAGGCTGTTCACCTGTCTGCTGATCATCCAGTCTGCTGAGCCTGTCTGCTGAGCCATCCAGGCTGCTCACCTGTCTGCCTGATCCATCCAGTCTGCTGTTCTGTCTGCTGAGTCATCCAGTCTGCAGTTCCTGTGTACTGATCCATCCCATCAGCTGTGCCGGCCATCTGATCCTTCTGCTGTTGATCCTGCCAGGCACTCATACCACTCCGCACTCCTGCACCCCTGTCACCACTATCAGGGGCTCTCGAGTCGGAGGCGTAGGAGAGGCCATCCTCTGCAATTCGGGCTCACCCTTAGGTACGTAACAGTAGCAAACAGCCATGTCTGAGCCCGAGCAGGGAACCTCTCCTATGCAGGAACTTTGTTTGCACTTAGCAGGCCTGACCCAGGCTGTCAAAAGCCTTCAGGAAGGATACACCCGGTTGGAGGAACGGGTCCAAGCACTGTCTTCTCCCACTGGAATTCAAGGAACCCCTCAAGTCTCTACCTCTTCTACAGGCACCGCATCCTCTCCTACAGTGGTGATGCTTCCGCCCGAACCACGTGTCCCCACACCCGAAAAATTTGCTGGGGAGCGTAGCAAATTCAGGGCGTTTCGCAATTCCTGTGAACTGTACTTTGCCCTCCAGCCACGTACCTTCTCCTTGGAAGCCACCAAGGTGGGCTTTGTCGTCTCTTTACTTTCGGGTGAACCTCAAACCTGGGCCCATCGCCTCCTGGAACAGAAAGCCGATGTGTTGACCAACCTTACCACCTTCTTTAATACCATGGCTCAACTGTATGAAGACCCTCAGCTTTCTGCAACTGCCGAAGCCGCACTGCACGCCCTTCAGCAAGGGCGCCGGGCGGCGGAAGATTATGTGGCTGAATTTCGGCGGTGGAGCGCAGACACTGACTGGAATGACGCTGCGCTCCGTTACCAGTTTCGCATGGGACTGTCTGACCCCTTGAAGGACGAGCTAGCCCGAGTTGGTGTACCCCAGACCCTAGACGCATTAATCAATCTTGCTATACAGATTGACCGGCGGCTGAGGGAACGTAGGTCGGAAAAATTTTCCCGACCAACCTGGATGTTACCTAGAGTGCCCAGTCACCTGCATCCGGCCCCTACCTCTCAGTCCACTTCTACAACGGACACTTCGGAACCCATGCAGTTGGGGGTGCTTCGCCCTTCTCTTACTATGGAAGAGCGCCAACATCGCCGGGCAAATAATCTATGTCTCTACTGCGGGGAACCCGGTCACTATGTTAAGAATTGCCCTACTAAACTTCGTAAGTGTTTCCGAAAATCTCCCGAACATGTGCTTACTGGAATCCAGACCTCTTCTCATCTTGCCCTCTCTATCTCTTTGCAGCTTCCAGGAAAGACTCTGTCAGTGCCCGCCATTATTGATTCAGGAGCCTGCAGCTGCTTTATGGACTCATCTTTTGCAACAAGGCATCAGATTCCTCTGCTTCCTAGGGCCCAAAGACTGTCCATTCACCTGGCTGATGGGTCCACTATTAAATCTGGGCCGGTTATCCAAGAGACTTCCCCTTTGCCAGTCACCATTGCCGGTGCCCACCACGAACTGCTTCGTATGGACATTATCTCCTCACCTCTGTTTCCTGTAATTCTTGGAATGCCTTGGCTTCAAGCCCACAATCCTGGTGTCAACTGGGCCACAGGGGAGGTCACCTTTTCCTCTCCTTATTGCCAGCAATTCTGTGCCTCAAAGGACCCCCATGGGCCCTTTCCTTTGCTATGTCTGGACACTGAAGCTGAGCTATGCCAAACTGTCCCGAAAGCCTACCATGACTTCATTGATGTGTTCAGCAAGAAAGGAGCAGAAACTCTACCTCCCCATCGGGCGTATGATTGCCCTATCGAGCTCCTTCCAGGAGCCGAAATTCCCTTCGGAAGAATCTTCCCGTTAACCGAGTTAGAACAGGCGGCCCTTAAGGACTATATCGATGAAAACTTAAAGAAGGGTTTCATTCGTCCATCCACTTCCCCAGCAGGTGCGGGTATCTTTTTTGTAGAGAAGAAGGATCACACACTTCGGCCTTGCATAGACTACCGTGAGCTAAATAAAATTACCGTCAAGAACAGGTACCCCCTTCCCTTGGTCCCCGAGTTATTCCAGAGACTGGGAACAGCTACTATCTTTACTAAACTTGATCTTCGAGGAGCCTATAACTTGGTCCGCATCAGGGAAGGAGATGAGTGGAAAACGGCGTTCCGCACCCGTTTTGGGCACTTTGAGTACCTAGTCATGCCCTTCGGGTTATGTAACGCTCCTGCCACGTTCCAGTATTTTATTAACGATGTTTTCCGGGATTATTTAGATCTGTTTGTCATCGTCTACTTAGACGATATTCTAATTTTTTCTTCCTCCCTAGATGCTCATCGCAGACACGTCAGGTGTGTTTTGACACGACTTCGACAGCATGGCCTGTACGCGAAGTCTGAAAAATGTGAATTTGAACAAGAGAGTATACCATTCCTGGGATTAATCATCTCCATAGAAGGTATCAAGATGGATCCGCAGAAGATCGCTGCAATACTTGACTGGCCAGTTCCTGTTGACAAAAAAGGAATCCAACGTTTCGTTGGATTCGCTAATTTCTACCGGAAATTCATTAAGGGGTTTTCTGCCATCATTGCCCCTATTACCCAATTAACCAAACTGGGGGTTCGCTTCCATTGGACCCCAGAAGCTCAAGTTGCCTTTGAATCTCTCAAAGAATTGTTTACATCTGCCTCCGTTCTAAAACACCCTGATTCCGCCCTGCCATTTGTACTTGAGGTAGATGCTTCTGAGATTGCTGTTGGAGCAGTACTCTCCCAACGCCAAGGAACCAAGGCACTGCTCCACCCAGTAGCCTTCTTCTCCCGCAAACTTTCGGCTGCCGAAAGGAATTACGATGTGGGGGATCGGGAACTGCTGGCAATCAAATCGGCACTTGAAGAATGGCGGTACTTACTTGAAGGAGCAACTCACCCAATCTTAATCTTCACTGATCATAAGAACTTGGAGTACTTGAGGTCGGCAAAGAGGTTGAAGCCACGGCAAGCCAGATGGGCGTTGTTTTTCTCCAGGTTCTCTTTTCATGTTACGTACCGGCCAGGCTCTAAGAATACAAAACCTGACGCCCTGTCCAGAATGTTTCACAAATCCAAAGAAATGACTTCCCCCGATACCATCCTTTCTCCAGGGAATTTTCTTCTGCTGCAGGAAGATTTGCTCTCCCGGATCAAACAGGCTACTCTGGGGTGGACGCCCCCCGCTAAATTGGAACTACGAGCAAAAGACGGGTTGTTCTGGTACAGAGACAAGATTTTTGCACCTGAAAGCGTACGAGTCCCTGTATTAGAACTCTGTCACGATCACGCACTAGCTGGACATTTTGGCATAACTAAAACCACCGATTTGGTACAACGTACCTTCTGGTGGCCTCAGGTAGGCAGAGACTGCAAGAAGTTTGTGGAATCCTGTGTCACTTGCATTAGGAACAAGAGCAGTAGAGCCAAGGCCTGGGGATTATTGAGACCACTGTCTGTTCCGGATAGACCCTGGAAGATGTTATCCATAGACTTCATTGTAGAGTTACCCCCAGCAGAGGACCATACCACCATCTTCGTGGTGGTAGACCGGTTGTCAAAAATGGCACACTTTATCCCTATGAAAGGCACTCCCTCTGCTTCTGAGACGGCACAGGTATTCATCAGAGAAATTATCAGACTCCATGGAGTACCGGCCAACATTGTCTCAGATCGGGGGGTACAATTTACTTCCCGATTCTGGAGGTCCTTATGCAAAGCTTTGAAGATCGAGCTATCTTTCTCTTCCGCTTATCACCCCCAGACAAATGGGCAAACAGAGAGGACCAACCAAACCCTCGAACAATACCTCCGCTGCTTTTCTTCATTTACTCAAGATGACTGGATCTCTTTGCTTCCGCTAGCTGAATTCGCCTACAACAATTCTACACACTCCGCTACAAAACAAACCCCATTTTTTGCCAATTATGGCTTCCATCCATCATTCCTGCCCAGCTCCATCCCAGAATGTCCTGTACCAGCAGTTCATGAAACAATTAATTTTTTTTCTCTCAACAATCAGCTCTTGCAAGAAACTATGGCCAAGACACAGGAACACAATAAAGAAGTTTTCGATAAAAAGAAACGTGGAGAACTGTTACTGGCACCCGGTAATCTAGTTTGGTTGTCTACACTGAACCTGAAGATGGCATGCCCTTCGAAAAAGCTGGGTCCTAAATTCATAGGCCCATTTCCTGTGAAGAGGAAAATCAATGAAGTGGCTTACGAGTTGGAACTACCTGAGTCACTTAAAATTCATCCTGTTTTCCACGTAACACTATTAAAACCCTCTGTTGCTAATCCCTTTCCTGGCCGAAGCTCTGACCCTCCTGATCCTGTATTAGTAGATGGGGAAGAGGAGTTTGAGGTAGAAGCAATAGTGGATTGCAGGAGGAGAAACAATCAAACTCAATTCCTGATCAAATGGAAGGGCTATGGGCCCGAGGAGAATTCATGGGAACCTGAAGAAAACATCCACGCTGAGAGTCTGGTTCAATCCTTCAAAAGGTCCCATCCTGAAAAATTGGCTCGGATGGGCATCCGGAGGCTGCCCCTTGGGGGGGGGCAATGTCATGAAGATCCTGCCAGTAACAGGCAGAGTAGACCCATCGGTGCACGATTGCGGGCGTCTATGCGCACGCGCACATGCACTCGTTAGTGTCTGGCGGGTTATTTAAACCTGTCTGGCACTTGCATCATTGCTGTTTGCTCTGCAGCTCTGTGTATGTGTTCCCTGAAAACCTGATATCTGCTTCTGTTTTGACCCGGCTTGCTTTGAGACTATTCCTGTTATCTGCCTGTACCTGATCCCTGGCTTGTTTGACGATCCCTCTGCCTGCTCCTCTTGTACCTCTGCTGCCAGCCTGCTTACCGACCCGGCCTGTCTGACGATCCTGGACTTCCATCCAATCTGCTGAGCCATCCAGGCTGTTCACCTGTCTGCTGATCATCCAGTCTGCTGAGCCATCCAGGCTGTTCACCTGTCTGCTGATCATCCAGTCTGCTGAGCCTGTCTGCTGAGCCATCCAGGCTGCTCACCTGTCTGCCTGATCCATCCAGTCTGCTGTTCTGTCTGCTGAGTCATCCAGTCTGCAGTTCCTGTGTACTGATCCATCCCATCAGCTGTGCCGGCCATCTGATCCTTCTGCTGTTGATCCTGCCAGGCACTCATACCACTCCGCACTCCTGCACCCCTGTCACCACTATCAGGGGCTCTCGAGTCGGAGGCGTAGGAGAGGCCATCCTCTGCAATTCGGGCTCACCCTTAGGTACGTAACAAAGACCTTAGACAAAAAAGGGATTTGTTTCGTGTTTGGGGCATAGATATTGCATAGAGTGATATTCACTCCTCTCCAGAGGCCTCGGAGGATGAGGTAGTTTCCCAAAGGGTCAGAGTATAGGGATTACAACTGGAAGGGGGAGCCTTGCTTAAAAAGGATTGCTACCCCTGCCCGTTTATGTGGGCCAGAGGTCTGGTATATGTGAGGGTATTGCCGTCGTGCGAATGTCATGGTGCCTGTTTTATCAAGGTGGGTCTCCTGAATGAAAATAATGTCCGCTTTAGACCGTTTGAACTCTCGTAGCGCTAGGCTTCTCTTAACACTTGAGTTAAGGCCCTTTACGTTTAGTGAAAATATGTCAATCATGGTGGGTATTTTGTGGAAAGAAACGGTAGCTTACCTAGTGGGTGTAGTAGAGCCTTGGAGTATAGGAGGTCCCTATAGTGGGTCTCCATGATGGTTGCGGTTTGGAGGTCTACGCCCCCCGAACATGAACCCGGTCCCGGAGATGGGCGGCTCCCAGAAGATTGAGAAGGGGGAGAGGAATGGGAATAGCAGTAAGAGAAGAACATAAAAAAAAGTACAGAAAACAGGAAAAAAACACAAAGGTTAGTACAATATTAAGGTTAATTAACCATTCACAATATAACCCACCTACACAAAGTGATGGGGTGGGAGACTCCGGAGGGCCCCCTCTGACATCGGAGGCAAAAATGCCATTGTCAGAGAAAATAAAAAAAGGAGCCATTCGGAGAGCCCCGGGGGGGAGGAAAGGATGGACCCAAGGAGGGGAGGATAACCCCCTTCCGGGCCTGCCTGCATCTAAATTAAAAAAAAAATAAAAAAAAATTTAAAAACTAAATAACAGAAAAAACAGGGAACCTGCATGTGTTAACTGGCAACCGACATATCTATACTTATGACTATGGTCCGAATAAAAGAATAAACCATTGAAGCTATTGATTCGTGAGATTTGGAGCAATAGTAAGATATGTTCTATGAGTTCAAAAACGATGATATAAAAGTATAAGTATATGAAATACCCCTCTTCATAGTAGTATTCCCCTATAGTTTGACCCCCAACAGGGGGGAAGCAAAAAAAATAGAAGGGGTGAGGGGGGGGGGTAACCCTCCCGCCTAGCCATGTCCCTCCTCTGAAACAGACAGTAAGAGTAAGGAGAGAGAGAGAGAGTAGGTGAGTGGGTGTAGGTAGATGTAGGAGAGGGGAGATGGAGAGGGGGAGGGGGGGGGAAGGAGAGAAGAAGGATGGGAGAGAAAGGGGAGAGGAGGGAGAGGGTAGGGAATAAGAGGGTGTGTGAGAAAGAGAAGGAGCATGGGGGGGGGGGGGGGATGGCACAACCCGACTAGCTATGCAAGTCCTATCTAAACCTTATAATCACAATCAAACATGTATTGCTAACTCAAGAGAGAATCTGTTTGCTGAGTAGGTCCATACTATAAATGAGTAGGATGAGCAGGATATGTCTCCGGGTTCTCAGGTAGTGAAATAGGAAGAGACAAACCTTGTAAAACTGAGGTGATACAACTGGGTGAAAGGGGAGTTCAGATGAGCAGCAGTTCATCTCTGACGAGGTGGAGGAGAAGGACCCGCAGATTGTGGCCTTGTGCGTTTCCGGCCTGCGACTTGGATCCAAGGGTCTGGGCGAGGTGGGGGTAGTGGCAACGGTTCCCATCCAGGGGTAGGTGGTACCGGGATGTCCAGTTCTCTGCAGAAAAATTGAAGATCCTCCGGGTAATGGAGGGTTGTGGACTTTCCATCTTTTTTTGCCGTGAGGCTGAAGGGGAAACCCCAATGATAGCGAAAGTCATGTTCTCTTAGCAGGGTGAGGAGTGGTTGCAAAGATCTTCTTTGTTGAAGGGTGATCCATGAGAGGTCTGGAAAAAGTTGTAGGGAGGCCCCGTCAAAATCAATAGCATGCATGTTTCGCGCCTTTCTCATAATGTCCTCTTTGAGAGTGTAATTGTGGACCCTACAGATCATGTCTCGTGGACGAGATCCTGGCCCACGGGGACGCAGAGCTCGGTGTGCACGGTCCAGCTTAACCTGCTGATGTTCTGGGCGACCTAGAATGCTATTGAAAATGGCTTGCAAAGTCACATTCAGGTCTTCTTCTTGTGTTGCCTCCGGTAGACCTCTGACCCTAATATTATTACGTCTACCTCTATTGTCGAGGTCCTCAAGGTGACGTTGGAAGTCTCTAAGGGTGGTAGCTTGTGAAGTTAAGCGATCATGTATTTGTGAGAGTTCAAATTTAGTGTCATTTGTTTCTTCCTCTAAAGATGCGACTTTAGTGGACAGTTGATGAAGATCAGTGCGAAGCATGCTAATCTCAGTTCTACATGTGTCCCGCACTTCCTGAATTAGCATACGGAAGTCCTGTTTTGTGGGCATGCAACGGACGTAATCTCGCCAAGATGTACATGCTTCAGGGTCAGGGTCAAAGTCTGGTGTAATGTGGGCATGGGAGCCCTGCACTACTGCCGAATAGGAAGCTGGCGTGGGGGGTCCCCTCTGAGGTGGTAGTGGAGGGGAAGTAGTGCTCGAGTGCTTGGTTAGCAATGGGCCTTGCGGGCTCCCCATATGTGAATAAGCCCCCTGGGATCCTGGTGGCTTTAGGGCCTGGGATGATGCCGGAGCCTGGACTGTGTCCCTCTGGAGAGGGGAGAGAGAGGGGGCTCTGTCCCTGTGCGACTGGGAGCGTTGTGGCAGGGAGCGGGGGTCCCATTCTGGAGCATAGGAGTCCCAGGAGGGGGATGGCTGGCCGGATGATATAGAGGGCGCAGGCCCTATGAGGCATGGGGTAAAGTCTGCGATAGGCTGCCCAGTATATGGCCTCCGGAGGGGGGGCCGATCGAAAGTTCAATAGGGGGGATCGGAGAGTGGGTAGTTGGTAGGGTACCCTCGGATCCGTACCTGTTGCTTCTGCGGTCCGCAGAGGCTTGCAGAGAAGAGGATGGTGAGATTGCTGCATGTGGCGTCGGCGCCATCTTGGCCTCGTGGTGTCCGGCCGTAGCTCCTTGCCCGAAATACTCGGTAATGAGTGGCGGGGGGACCGAGGAAGAATGGTGGTATGTCCTCTGGGGTCCGTTTCCTTATTTTTGCGCGGTTTGCCCATGGTTAGTGGCGGTGAGGTGCAGGTTCCAGCTCTATGCAGGCAGGCTGGAGCGGGAGCCTCAGTGGAACACGTCTGCTCGGGAAGCCATCCAAGCCACGCCCCACTTTTTTAGTTTTATTATTTTTACTGGTTGTTTTATTTGTACTTTTTTTTTTACTGGTTTTATTTTTTTTTTACTGGTTTTATTTTTACTGTTTTTTTACTGGTTTTATTTTTACTGGTTTTTTTACTGGTTTTATAATTTTTTACATGTTTTATTTTTTTACTGGTTTTATTATTTTTTTACGTATTTTTTTTAATTTTTTTTTTTTACTGGTTTTATTATTTTTCACTGGTTTTAATTTTTTTTACTTTTTAAAACATTTTTTTACTGGTTTTATTATTTTTTACTTTTTTTAGTGGTTTTATTTTTTTTTACTAGTTTTATATATTTTTTTTACTGGTTCTATTTTTACTGTTTTTTTTTTTACTGGTTTTATTTTTTTTTACTTTTTTAATTTTTTATTTACTGTTTTTTTCTGGTTTCATTTATTTTTTTACTGGTTGTTTTATTTTTACTTTTTTTTTACTGGTTTTATAATTTTTTTACTTTTTTACATTTTTTACTTTTTTTTATTATTTTTTACTGGTTTTATTATTTTTTTAATGGTTTTAATTTTTACTGTTTTTTTTTACTGGTTTTTATATATTTTTACTTTTTTGTTTTTTTACTGGTTTTATTATTGTATGACTGGTTTTATTATATTTATACTGGTTGTTTTTTTTACTGTTTTTTTTTTACTGGTTGTTTTATTTTTACTGTTTTTTTACTGGTTTCATTATTTACTTTTTTATTTTTATTATTTTTACTGGTTTTATTATTTTTTTTTACTTTTTAAAACATTATTTTACTAGTTTTATTATTTTTAACTTTTTTTTAGTGGTTTTATTTTTTTTACTAGTTTTATATATTTTTTTTTTTACTGTTTTTTTACTGGTTTTATAATTTTTTTTACTGTTTTACATTTTTTTACTGTTTTTTTTATTATTTTTTACTGGTTTTATTATTTTTTTAATGGTTTTAATTTTTACTGTTTTTTTAACTGGTTTTTATATATTTTTTTACTTTTTTATTTTATTACTGGTTTTATTATTTTATGACTGGTTTTATTATATTTTTACTGGTTGTTTTTTTACTGTTTTTTTTTACTGGTTGTTTTATTTTTACTGTTTTTTTTACTGGTTTCATTATTTACTTTTATTATTTTTACTGGTTTTATTAATTTTTTTTACTGGTTGTTTTGTTTTTACTGTTTTTTTTACTGGTTTTATTGTTTTTTACTTTTTTACATTTTCACTGGTTTTATTATTTTTTACTGGTTTTATTTTTTTACTGGTTTTATGTTTATTGTGTTTTTTACTGGTTTTATGATTTTTTACAATTTTATTTTTTTACTGGTTTTATTATTTTTTACTGTTTTTTTATTTTTGTTGACTGGTTTTATTATTTTTTACTGGTTTTAATTTTTTACTGTTTTTTTTACTGTTTTTTAATTTTTTTTACTGGTTTTATTGTTTTTTACTTTTTTAAATTTTTAACTGGTTTTATACATTTTTTTACTGGTTTTATTTTTCCTGGTTTTATTTTATTATTTTTTACTTTTTACATTTTTTTTACTGGTTATATTATTTTATGACTGTTTTTTTACTGGTTGTCTTTTTTATTTTTCCTGTTTTTTTTTTTACTGGTTCTATTCTTTTTTTTATTTATTTTTTACTGGTTTTAATTTTTTTTTTTTTTTTTACTGGTTTTATTTTACTTGTTTTTTTTTGTTTTTTTTATTGGTTGTTTTATTTTTACTGTTTTTTTTTACTGGTTTCATTATTTATTTTACTTTTTTTTATTTTTATTATTTTTACTGGTTTTATCCGGTTTATTAGGTTAGGGAGAACACAGGCATGGTTCCAAAACAGTTGTATAAATTCAGGAGTCTGAATCTAAGGGCTCCACCACAATCGTAACCTATAGTTAAACCTGTACATTGGAGAGAACCTCCCTTCCTAAAATAGGGTTAGTTTTACTGGGTCTATATGGACCCAATGATTAAGAGCATTAAGGTGAGAGACAACCTGGGAATTAAAATAAACTTTCCCTATTTGGCAGGAACTGAACCATTGTACCCTGGAAGACTACACTTGAGTAATGTACCTCCTACAATACGTGGCTCCCGGTCCTGATTTCACAGGAGCAGTACCAGAGGATTACCGCAATCCAAGGGAATTTTTTCTTTTTTTTTTTAATACGAAAACAAAGAGAATGACACCAAAGGCGTCAAAGGGGAGAATAAAGATAAAGAGTAAAGTAGAAGTGGTAGAGGGTAGGTAAGTGCAGGGGGGGGGGGGGGGGGGTGATAGGGTTCTGGCAGGGTCGACGGCCCTATGCTTCAATTTCTCCTAAAACGGGTTATTCAAATGTAAGAATTGTATTCATCCGAGAATCGGAACAGGTTCCAGTGTGTCCAACGAGTATTGTGTTCCTCCTCCCTGTCCCCTAGGGCAGCTGTGAGACCCTCCATCCGCTGTATGTCGCACACCCTAGCAAACCATTGTGATACCACCGGTGGAGAAGGTTTTATTTTTTTACTGGTTTTATTTTTATTGTGTTTTTTTACTGGTTTTATAATTTTTTACAATTTTTTTTTTTACTGGTTTTATTTTTTTTTTACTGGTTGTTTTATTTTTACAGTTTTTTTTACTGGTTTCATTATTTACTTTTTTCTTTTTATTATTTTTACTGGTTTTATTCATTTTTTTACTGGTTGTTTTATTTTTTACTGTTTTGTTTACTGGTTTTATTGTTTTTTACTTTTTTTACATTTTAACTGGTTTTATTATTTTTACTGGTTTTATTTTTTTTTACTGGTTTTATTATTTTTTACCTTTTTACTGGTTTTATTATTTTTTTTACTTTTTTTTACTAGTTTTATTATTATTTTTTTACTAGTTTTATAATTTTTTTACTGGTTTTATTTTTACTGTTTTTTTTTACTGGTTTTATTATTTTTCACTTTTTTTATTATTTTTTTACTGGTTGAATTTTTTTTTACTGGTTTTATTATTTTTTACTGTTTTTTTATTTATTTTTTTTACTTTTTTACATTTTTTTGACTGGTTTTATTATTTTATGACTGGTTTTATTATTTTTTTACTGTTTATTTTTTTAACTGGTTTTATTGTTTTTACTTGTTTTTTTTTGTTTTTTTTTACTGGTTGTTTTATTTTTACTGTTTTTTTTAATGGTTTTAATTTTTACTGTTTTTTTAACAGGTTTTTATATTTTTTTTACTTTTTTATTTTTTTACTGGTTTTATTATTTTATGACTGGTTTTATTATATTTTTACTGGTTGTTGTTTTTACTGGTTGTTTTATTTTTACTGTCTTTTTACTGGTTTCATTATTTACTTTTTTATTTTTATTATTTTTACTGGTTTTATAAATTTTTTTTACTGGTTGTTTTGTTTTTACTGTTTTTTTACTGGTTTTATTGTTTTTTACTTTTTTACATTTTCACTGGTTTTATTATTTTTACTGGTTTTATTTTTTTACTGGTTTTATTTTTATTGTGTTTTTTTTTACTGGTTTTATAATTTTTTACAATTTTATTTTTTTACTGGTTTTATTATTTTTTACTGTTTTTTTTATTTTTGTTGACTGGTTTTATTATTTTTTACTGGTTTTAATTTTTTACAGTTTTTTTTACTGTTTTTTTATTTTTTTTACTGGTTTTATTGTTTTTTACTTTTTTAAATTTTTAACTGGTTTTATAAAATTTTTTACTGGTTTTATTTTTTTTTTTTACTTTTTAAATTTTTTTTACTGGTTTTATTATTTTATGACTGGTTTTATTATTTTTTTACTGGTTGTCTTTTTTTTTTATTTTTCCTGTTTTTTTTTTTACTGGTTCTATTCTTTTTTTACTGTTTTTTTTATTTATTTTTTACTGGTTTTATTTTTTTTTTACTGGTTTTATTATACTGGTTTTATTATTTTATTATTTTTTACTAGTTTTATTTTACTTGTTTTTTTTTTGTTTTTTTACTGGTTGTTTTATTTTTACTGTTTTTTTTTACTGGTATCATTATTTATTTTACTTTTTTTATTCTTATTATTTTTACTGGTTTTATTAGGTTTATTATGTTAGGGAGAACACAGGCATGGTTCCAAAACAGTTGTATAAATTCAGGAGTCTGAATCTAAGGGCTCCACCACAATCGTAACCTATAGTTAAACCTGTACATGGGAGAGAACCTCCCTTCCTAAAATAGGGTTAGTTTTACTGGGTCTATATGGACCCAATGATTAAGAGCATTAAGGTGAGAGAAAGACAACCTGGGAGTTAAAATAAACTTTCCCTATTTGGCAGGAACTGAACCATTGTACCCTGGAAGACTACACTTGAGTAACGTACCTCCTACAATACGTGGCTCCTGGTCCTGATTTCGCAGCAGCAGTACCAGAGGATTACCGCAATCCAAGGGAATTTTTTCTTTTTTTTTTTTAATACGAAAACAAAGAGAATGACACCAAAGGCGTCAAAGGGGAGAATAAAGATAAAGAGTAAAGTAGAAGTGGTAGAGGGTAGGTAAGTGGAGGGGGGGGGGGGGTGATAGGGTTCTGGCAGGGTCGACGGCCCTATGCTTCAATTTCTCCTAAAACAGGTTTTTCAAATGTAAGAATTGTATTCATCCGAGAATCGGAACAGGTTCGTGTGTCCAACGAGTATTGTGTTCCTCCTCCCTGTCCCCTAGGGCAGCTGTGAGACCCTCCATCCGCTGTATGTCGCACACCCTAGCAAACCATTGTGATACCACCGGTGGAGAAGGTTTTATTTTTTTACTGGTTTTATTTTTATTGTGTTTTTTTACTGGTTTTATAATTTTTTACAATTTTTTTTCTTTTTGTTGACTGGTTTTATTATTTTTTACTATTTTTTTACTGGTTTTATTTTTTTACTGGTTTTATTATTTTTTACCTTTTTACCGGTTTTATTATTTTTTTACTTTTTTTTACTAGTTTTATTATTATTTTTTTACTAGTTTTATAATTTTTTTACTGGTTTTATTTTTACAGTTTTTTTTACTGGTTTTATTGTTTTTTACTTTTTTACATTTTTAACTGGTTTTATTTTTTTTTAACTGGTTTTATTATTTTTACTGGTTTTATTTTTTTTACTGGTTTTATTTTTATTGTGTTTTTTTACTGGTTTTATAATTTACAATTTTTTTTATTTTTGTTGACTGGTTTTATTATTTTTTACTAGTTTTATTATTTTGTACTTTTTTTTATTATTTTTTTTTTACTTTTTTAAAAAAAAATTCACTGGTTTTATTATTTTATGACTAGTTTTATTATTTTTTACTGGTTTTATTTTTTTTACTGTTCATTTTTTTAACTTTTTTTTTGTTTTTACATGTTTTTTTTACTGGTTGTTTCATTTTTATTGTTCTTTTTACTGGTGTCATTATTTACTTTTTTATTTTTATTATTTTTACTGGTTTTATTTTATTTTTTTCACATTTTTTTACTGGTTTTATTATTTTATGACTGGTTTTATAATTTTTTTTTACTGTGGGGGTTTTTTTTTGTTTTTTTTTTTTACTGGTTGTCTTTTTTACTGGTTTTATTATTTTTTTTACTGCTTTTATTTTTTATTTTTTTACTGGTTGTCTTTTTTTTTTCCTGTTTTTTTTTACTGGTTTTATTATTTTTTACGTTTTTTTTTATTTTTTTTTACTGGTTTTATTATTATTTTTTTACTGCTTTTTTTTTTTTTTACTGCTTTTATTTTTTTCACTGATTTTTTTTATTGTTTATTTTTTTAACTGGTTTTATTGTTTTTACTTGTTTTATTTTTATTTATTTTTTTACTGTTTTTTTTTTTTTTTACTGGTTTTATTATTTTTTTACTAGTTCTACTTACTGTTTTTTTTACTGGTTTTATTTTTACAGTTTTTTTTTTTTTACTGTTTTTATAATTTTTTACGTTTTTTTTTTTTAATTGGCACCCAGCAGAAAAAGTGAAGTGCTGTGAATGCTTTCCAGATGAACTGTATATGCTTCTTAAGGCCGTTCTGTTTCTATCTTAAAAGAACCCAATGAGAGGCAGCCTGTAAAATAATAAGAAAAATACTAACCTATTTGGTGGGTGGAGAGGGTAATCTTCCCTTGTTTCAGGAGCTACAGGGGTCGCTGTTATCCAAAGTGTGTGCTTTGTTGAATAGACTGCCTGCGCCCAGGGCTGATCACTAGCATGTGAGTTCTGCATTAGAGATTACGTGCAAGTGGCTGCGATAAGTTGTGGGAGCCAGCAGCCTCCCATTGCTTTCAATGGGGACCCCCTTCTGCAGCTTATCACAGGAACCCCCCCCCCCCCCCCCCCGCTAGAGTTCTCACATCTGATCGGAGAGTGGCTGATTAAGGTGATAATTAAACTCACTTGGTGCCTTATCTGCATTAACCACTTCCCGCCCGGCCCATAGCAGATGACGGCCGGGCGGTGGTTCAGTTATCCTGACTGGGCGTCATATGACGTCCAGCAGGATAACATGCCACCGCGCGCCCCTGGGAGCGCGCATCGCGGCCAGGGCCGTCTTTAGCGCAGGGCAAACGGGGCACTTGCCCTGAGCCCAATCTTTGTTGGGGGCCGTGCTAGCTGTGAATTGGGGCCCCGATGACAGCTTTGCAGAGCGCACAGAGGACACGGGAGGATGTATTCCTCGCTAGCCAGCTGAGAGGGGCGGGGCCGGGAGCTCCACTGACACTCTGACCCCACCCACTTGCAGCCTGTGTACTCGGAAAAGAGCTTCTGTAGTGAGAGCCAGTGATCAGAGTGGGAGTGTCAGTGGAGCTTCCGGCCCCGTCCCCTCTATACTGGCTGGCGAATACAGAGGGGCGGGGCCGGGAGCTCCAATGACACTCCCACTCCGATCACTGGCTCTCACTACAGGCGCTCTATTCCGAGTACACAGGCTGCACGTGGGCGGGGTCAGAGCGTCAGTGGAGCTCCCGGCCCCACACATCTCAGCTGGCTAGCGCGGAATACATCCTCCCATGTCCTCTGTGCGCACTGCAAAGCTTTCATCGGGGCGACAATTCACGGGTAGCGTGGGCCCCCCAACAAAGCATCAGTGGAGCTCCTAGCTGCTTTAGTGAGAGCAGAGAGTGGAAGCCCCGCCCACAGTCCTGAATGTATGTAGTGAGTTTGGCTGGCCAGGTATGTCCTTACACCCATAAAATGCCTGATTGCTTAAACCCTGAGCTGTGTTATTCAACTGTAAAGCTATGCATTGCTGAAAGTTCTCTGACCATCACCTGTATAATGTCTGCAGTCTCTGATTGTCTCCTGCAGTATGTCCGCAGTCTCTGGTAATCTCCTGCAGTATGTCCGCAGTCTCTGATTGTCTCCTGCAGTATGTCCGCAGTCTCTGATTGTCTCCTGCAGTATGTCCGCAGTCTCTGATTGTCTCCTGCAGTATGTCCGCAGTCTCTGATTGTCTCCTGCAGTATGTCCGCAGTCTCTGGTAATCTCCTGCAGTATGTCCGCAGTCTCTGATTGTCTCCTGCAGTATGTCCGCAGTCTCTGATTGTCTCCTGCAGTATGTCCGCAGTCTCTGATTGTCTCCTGCAGTATGTCCGCAGTCTCTGATTGTCTCCTGCCGTATGTCCACAGTCTCTGGTAATCTCCTGCAGTATGTCCGCAGTCTCTGATTGTCTCCTGCAGTATGTCCGCAGTCTCTGTCTCCTGCAGTATGTCCACAGTCTCTGATTGTCTCCTGCAGTATGTCCGCAGTCTCTGATTGTCTCCTGCAGTATGTCCACAGTCTCTGATTGTCTCCTGCAGTATGTCCACAGTCTCTGATTGTCTCCTGCAGTATGTCCACAGTCTCTGATTGTCTCCTGCAGTACGTACGCAGTCTCTGATTGTGTCCTGCAGTATGTCCGCAGTCTCTGGTAATCTCCTGCAGTATGTCCGCAGTCTCTGTCTCCTGCAGTATGTCCGCAGTCTCTGGTTGTCTCCTGCAGTATGTCCGCAGTCTCTGGTAATCTCCTGCAGTATGTCCGCAGTCTCTGATTGTCTCCTGCAGTATGTCCGCAGTCTCTGATTGTCTCCTGCCGTATGTCTGCAGTCTCTGGTAATTTCCTGCAGTATGTCCGCAGTCTCTGATTGTCTCCTGCAGTATGTCCGCAGTCTCTGATTGTCTCCTGCAGTATGTCCGCAGTCTCTGATTGTCTCCTGCAGTATGTCCGCAGTCTCTGGTAATCTCCTGCAATATGTCCGCAGTCTCTGATTGTCTCCGGCAGTATGTCCACAGTCTCTGATTGTCTCCTGCAGTATGTCCGCAGTCTCTGATTGTCTCCTGCAGTATGTCCGCAGTCTCTGATTGTCTCCTGCAGTATGTCCGCAGTCTCTGGTAATCTCCTGCAGTATGTCCGCAGTCTCTGATTGTCTCCTGCAGTATGTCCGCAGTCTCTGAACCTCTCCTGTAGTATGTGTATTAATGTGCCCCTTTACTTGCTCAATTATTTGGGATTGCTCCACTGCTCAGTGAGAGGTAATGATGTGCATGAACCTCTAGCAACCAATCAGCAAACAGTAGTAATCTGCTTTAATCTCTAGCAACCAATTAGTAAGTGGTAATGATGTGCTGTAACCCCTAGCAACCAATTAGTGAGTGCTAATAATGTACATTAACCTCTAGCAACCAACCAGCAAGCAGAAATTATGTGTTGTAACCTCTAGAAACCAGCCAGTGAGCAGTAAGGATAGGCTGTAACCTCTGGCAAACAATTGCAATCGCCGCGTGATCTGCTGCAGTAAACTGATTTTGAGTCTACCTGCTATTTTTTGTATTTCTCAGAATGGAGGGGGGGCCCCAAGAAAATGTTTGCCCAGGGCCCAATCAAAATTAAAGACGGCCCTGATCGCGGCGATCGGTGGAGCGGTGTGTCAGCCTGACACACCGCTACACCGATCTTGGTAAAGAGCCTCCGGCGGAGGCTCTTTACCACGTGATCAGGCGTGTCCAATCACGGCTGATCACGGTGTCAATAGGAAGAGCCGTTGATCGGCTTTTCCTCACTTGCGTCTGACAGACGCGAGTAGAGGAGAGCCGATCGACCGTCTCTCCTAACATGGGGACAAGGTGCTTTGGGGGGGACCTTAAAGCACCCTTTCCATGTTGAGGGCAAGCAGCCTGGTATGGTTCAGGAGGGGGGGCTCGCTTGCCCCCCCCCCCCATTCTGGCCTGTCAGGCTGCTTGCTCGGGTAAGTGTCTGGTATGGCTTTGGGGGGGCATGCCAATTTAAAAAAAAAAATTGGCGTGGCGTTCCCCTTAAAATCTATGCCAGACCCAAAGGGCCTGATATTGATTGTGAGGGGGACCCCACGCTGTTTTTTTTTACATTTTGGCGTGGAGTTCCCCTTAAAATCTATACCAGACCCAAAGGGCCTGGTATGGACTGGGGGGGGGCATGCTAGTTTTTTCTTAATTCTGTCATAGGGTTCCCCTTACCCTTAACCACTTCAATACACTGTATTATATACTGTACACCAACTGCACTGTGTGTGTGTGTATGTTGATATGTATATATATATATATGTATATATATATACATCTTTATATATATCTATATATATATATATAGATATATATAAATATATATCTATAAATATATATATATAGATATATATATATATATATATATATATATATATATATATATATATATATATATATATATATATATATACACCGTATACTAAACTGCCTGCAGGCCACCAACCTGCCTCTAGCCAACGTTCTCTCAATCACGAATTACACTATATACGGCTGCCATGTAAGCAGCCTTATATAGTGTGGGGCGTGGACTTAGCCCCCTGAGCCATGATTGGCTAAAGGCACCCTGCCTTTGGCCAGTCATGGCTCTCACAGCAGAGCGTGCTGTGATTGGCCAAAGCATGCAGGTCAGATGGATGCTTTGGCCAATCATCAGACATCAATACACTGCGATCTCGCAGTGCATTATGGGGTGTTCCGTGGCGCTCGAGTTTGCCGTGAACGCCCCATAATGTTCGGCATTCATCAAACGGGCGAACACCCGATGTTTCGACTCGAACATCGGGCTACTCCCAGACAACACTGAAGAAATTACACTTTGCTACAATGTAAAGTAGTGAGTGTACAGCTTATATAACAGTGTAAATTTGCTGTCCCCTCAAAATAACACAACACACAGCCATTAATGTCTAAACCGCTGGCAACAAAAGTGAGCACACCCCTAAGTGAAAATGTTCAAATTGGGACAATTTGCAATTTTTCCTCCCTGGGGTCATGTGACTCGTTAGTGTGACAAGCTCTCAGGTGTGAATGGGGAGCAGGTGTGT
This sequence comes from Lithobates septentrionalis, assembly GCA_037952835.1. Classification (NCBI taxonomy): domain Eukaryota; kingdom Metazoa; phylum Chordata; class Amphibia; order Anura; family Ranidae; genus Lithobates; species Lithobates septentrionalis. The sequence goes on along the minus strand of JBBDGP010000738.1, from coordinate 2,056,373 downwards.
TCAATTTGGTGTTATCACTCTCACTCTCTCATACTGGTCACTGGAAGTTCAACATGGCACCTCATGGCAAAGAACTCTGAGGATCTAAAAAAAAGAATTGTTGGTCTAAATAAAGATGGCCTAGGCTATAAGAAGATTGCCAAGACTCTGAAACTGAGCTGCAGCACGGTGGCCAAGACCATACAGTGGTTTAACAGGACAGGTTCCACTCAGAACAGGCCTCGCCATGGATGATCAAAGAAGTTGAGTGCATGGCTGTCATCCGAGAAGGAAGCCTCTTCTAAAGATGATGCACAAGAAAGCCCGCAAACAGTTTACTGAAGACAGGCAGACTAAGGACATGGATTACTGGAACCATGTCGTGTGGTCTGATGAGAATAAGATAAACTTATTTGGTTCAGATTGTGTGAAGCGGGTGTGGCGACAACCAGGTGAGGAGTACAAAGATAAGTGTGTCTTGCCTACAGTCTAGCATGTAGTTGGGGGTGTCATGGTCTGGGGCTGCATGAGTGCTGCCGGCACTGGGGAGCTACAGTTCATTGAGGGAACCATGAATGCCAACATGTACTGTGACATGCTGAAGCAGAGCATGATCCCCTCCCTTTGAAAAATGGGCCGCTGGGAAGTATTCCAACATAACAACCCCAAACACACCTCCAAGACGACCACTGCCTTGCTAAAGAGGCTGAGGGTAAAGGTGACTGGCCAAGCATGTCTCCAGACCTAAACCCCATTGAGGATCTGTGGGGCATCCTCAAACGGAAGGTGGAGGAGCGCAAGGTTTCTAACATCCACCAGCTCCGTGATGTCGTCATGGAGGAGTAGAAGAGGACTCCAGTGGCAACCTGTGAAGCTCTGGTGAACTCCATGCCCAAGAGGGTTAAGGCAGTGCTGGAAAATAATGGTGGCCACACAAAATATTGACACTTTGGGCCCAATTTGGACATTTTCACTTAGGGGTATACTCGCTTTTGTTGCCAGCGGTTTAGACATTAACCTCTTGCCGACCGTCTGCCGCAGTTATACTGCGGCAGAATGGCACAGGCAGGCGAATCAACGTCATGGTACGTCGGTACCATAGACAGCCACTATGGGGCACTTGTGCGCCGCCTGAGGCGCACGCGCACGTGCGCCCCCTGTTTGCCCACGGAGTCAATGCGAGTGCCCAGCGGTCTCGATCACCGCCGGGCTCCCGCGATCGCTCGGGGCACATGGAGAAGCGGGATCTGTGTGTGTAAACACACAGTTTCCGGTTCTCTGAGGGAAGAACAGACAGATCCTCTGTTCTTCAGTTAGAACACTTCCTAGGACACACATTAACCCCTTCACTGCCCCCTGGTGTTAACCCCTTCACTGCCAGTGGCATTTTTACAGTAATCAATGCATTTTTAATCGCACTGATCGCTGTATTAATGCTGATGGTCCCAAAAATGTGTCAAAATTGTCTGACGTGTCCACCATAATGTCGCAGTCATGATAAAAATCGCTGATCGCTGCCATTACTAGAAAAAAAAAATATTAATAAAAATGCCATAAAACTATCCCCTATTTTGTAGACGCTATAACTTTTGCTCAAACAAATCAATATACGCTTATTGGGATTTCATTTTTACCAAAAATATGTAGAAGAATACATATCGGCCTAAACTGAGGGAAAAAAATGTTTTTTTTATATATTTTTTGGGGATATTTATTATAGCAAAAAGTAAAAAAATAAGTTTTTTTCAAAATTGTCACTCTTTTTTTGTTTATAGTGCAAAAAAATAAAAACCGCAGAGGTGATCAAATACCACCAAAAGAAAGCTCTATTTGTGGGGAAAAAAGGACGTTGATTTTGTTTGGGAGCCACATCGCACGACCGCGCAATTGTCAGTTAAAGTGACGCAGTGCTGAATCGCAAAAAGTGCTCTGGTCTTTGGCCAGCCAAATGGTCCGGGGCTGAAGCGGTTAATGGCTGTGTGTTGAGTTATTTTGAGGGGACAGCAAATTTACACTGTTATACAAGCTGTACACTCACTACTTTACATTGTAGCAAAGAATAATTTCTTCAGTGTTGTCACATGAAAAGATATAATAAAATATTTACAAAAATGTGAGGGGTGTACTCACTTTTGTGAGATACCGAAGCTATGTAAAACATTAAAAAATAAGTGGGTATACTGTTTAAAATCCAGTAATACACTGTCACACCCTGCTTTGCACATGCTCTCTATTTTTCAGCACTGTGCCGAAAAAGTAGAGACCAATCTGCTGACAGCCCAAAGTTTTACTGCTGCTCAGGGGCTCTGGGCTTCAGCAAAATGGCAGCCTCCAGCAAGAAGAGACAGGAATAATACTGGTGACAATTTACAGCACACTCTAATTTTGGTAGCATAATTATACATGTGGAATGAATTTTTCCTTGCTAAAGGACATTATTTTTTATCACGGGTTAAGTTATGCGTTAAGTATGAACTTTATTTTTACAAACTTTTATTTAAAAGCATGCATCCAGAGTATAGAATGATTGGATTTTTTTTTTTTTTTTTGTGTGATTGAGGAGGAAACAAGGAGGTGGAGTAGAGGTAAAGTGGCAAGAATCTGAAGAAAGTGAGTTTGACCTTTTTTTGCTCACATAAGGTCCATCTTAAACGGTGAGCAGGTTTCTAATTTGAGGTGGAGGTGCAGACTCTTATCACCTAAAGGTGGAGCTGCACAAGGATCACTATGCTTTGAAGTTTTTCACTGCATGGATTGGAGAAGTGCATCAAGCAGGATTGCTGTTTAGACACTTTAAGGATTTTAAGGAGACTTTTGGAGCACGATTAAATATTTTATTTTCATATTGATTTACCTTTTATGGTGATATAAGATTAAGATATTATTTTGACATTTGCTCATTTTCTGTAGTCATATTAATGGGTTGTTTGTTTATAGTGATTTAGTTTTTATAATAAGGGGGTTGGTCTTAAATTATATACCTATATTTAGCACTGCACCATTTCAGTTTCAAATTTGATCTGCATATGACATCAGAAAACCTTACAAGTAAAAATATATTCCTATTGATCCACTTAAGGACCGAAAGGATTTGCCCCCTTAATGAAAAGGCAATTTTTTGCGATACGGCACTGCATCGCTTTAACTGACAATTGCGTGGTCGTGCGACCCTGTACCCAAATAAAATTGTTGTCCCTTTTTCCCCACAAATAGAGCTTTCTTTTGGTGGTATTTGATCAACTCTGCGGTTTTGATTTTTTGTGCTATAATAAAAAAAAAGAGCGACAATTTTGAGAAATAAACAATATTTTTTATTTTTTGCTACAATAAATATCCAAAAAACAAACAAACACATTTCTTCATCAGTTTAGGCCAATATGTATTCTGCTATATATTTTTGTTTAAAAAAATTACGATAAGCGTATATTGATTGGTTTGCGCAAAAGTTATAGCGTCTACAAAATAGGGGACAGATTTATGGCATTTTTTATTTATTCTTTACTAAAAATATCGGCGATCTGCGATTTTTAGTGGGACTGCGACATTGCAGCGGACAGATTGGCCACTTTTTTGGGACCAGTTATACTGACATTTATATAGCGATCAGAGCTAAAAATAGCCACTGATTACTGTATAAATGACACTGGCAGGGAAGGGGTTAAAACTAGGGGATGATCAAGGGGTTAAGTGTGTCCTAGGGAGGGGTTTCTAACTGGGGGGGAGGGGACTGTCTGGGAGTAGAGAGAGATCGCTGTTTCTGATCACTAGGAACAGCAACTCTCTCTCTACTTCCCTGTCAGAACAGGGATCTGTTTGTGTACATACACCTCATTCTGGCTCTCTGTGAAACGATTGCGGGTGGCCGTCGGACATCGTGGCTTGCCGGCCACGCGCACCGGTTTTGGCGTCGCTGGCGCGCACCCTATCATTTTTAAAGCGGCCAGCATGCCAACCTGCCACAGTATAATGACGGCGTCTCATCGACAAGCGGTTGAAGTCCAACTCCAAGCAAATTATAAATGATCTTTTGTAGTGGGGTTGTTCTTAACTGTATGTACCACATTTAATCTTGCCAGTGATCACCCGACTCCTGCTCTGAGGAAGTCATATGATCCGTGACGCAACGCGTCGGTAAGAGCTGGATGACGTCGTTATACATGGAACATTACATTTAGTTATTTTAATGTAAGTTACTACATTTTAATAAAATATTGTGTGGAAATACTTTACTATGGTGACTCTTCTCATTGTATATGGTCGCTGCTACTTGGAGGAAAGGAGAGCCTACTTCAGAGTGATTCCCTGTGGAGGATTAAGTTACTAAGCACTGTCAGACCTTTATGGTCTTTTTTTGAGGTGAGATGCTGGAGTGCACTTTTGGATTGTGGACAGTACATGGGAGTATAATCACACTGCACAAATTGTAACATTGCACCTTTGTCACCACTGGACTTTATTTCACTATCAAACAGAAAGAAACAGGCGCCTCTGAACGTAGACTGTATCATTTAATGTGTAACAAAGGAAATTACAAACTCACATTGTGGTTAAGGTAGATAGGCACATCTAAACCAGTGAATGTCGCTGCATCGGGTGTCATTAAGACAGCTGTGTCCATAGATTGTTGTGCCTCTCGTCTGAGCTGTCCCGGTGTTCTGACGAGAAGTGTCCTCGTATCGGATAGTGTCCGCCCCGTACTGCGCAGGCGCAACGCTTGCACAGTACGGAGGACAAGGAGACGCCGAAAGTGTCCGAAGTTGATCAGCTGAACATCAGCTGTAAACGGCACTTGGGCACTTAATAGTGAAGGCTTTGTAAGAGCTACGCTCGCCACGCTTCGGGCACAGACTCGCTGCGCTCGGCATCTATTTATTCTAATTCTATGTCCACTTGGATAGTGGGGAATAAACCTGGACACAGGGCAGAATAAATGCGCTGTGTACAGCTGATGATCAGCTGTTGAACTTCAGAGACTTTCGGCGTCTCGTTTGTCCTGCGTACTGCACCTGCGCACTACAGGGCGGACACTATCCGATGGGGGACAGTATTCGACAAGACACCGGCCTGCAGGAAGCTGCTTCAGTGGAGTCAAAGCGAGGGTAGAAGCGCAGCTGTAGCTGAAAACAAGGGGTGGAACGCATGGATGGTGGGATGCAGCACTGACCACGATGGTGTCACTGGCGTGCTTGTGGCACGTTTCGGAGCACACTACAAGGATGTACACAGTGCACGCTCCTTTGTCAAGCTATTGAAACTAAGGCTAAGAGAAGCCTTATATGTGCCTAGGTATACTGCCATCTAGTGGGGAAAATACTAATTACACTGCATATTATTCTAATAAAAGGAATCTATAATCATACTAGTGAAAACACTGTGGATATCCATGTTACGAACAGTCCTATATGTGCACATTAAAATTAATTTGTTATACAGTAAATGCATTTGATATACCACTATTAGCGTATTTAGATGCATAAGATTAAATGCATAAAAATTAAAAATGATATATATATATACATATATTAATTATAAATATAAAAAAAACAAGTGCATAAAAAAAGCTAAAGAGCATAAACCTTAAATACCTCTGATAATATTGCTATGGATTATTATTCTATGTAAATTTTAGATAAAGGGGATAGTGTAAAGCTCTTATTGTTGATATATTGCACTGAAGTGTATATTGTCCTTATATATATATATATATAACATTTGGCGTGTCTTGATATATTTTTATGTTAACTTAAAAAATGTTTTATAATGGCTAGAAAGAATATAATTATATGAAAATGATTTGTTAGGAAGGGTAAACACCTGTGATGGGCTATTGGTATCACCGATTGGACATACATATTACACTAACTTACTGCTCATGAGGGCCACCCCCTTGCTCGGGAAAAATAAAATAATAATATAATTATACTTTATCGCCTGGGGATTGAATGAGGGATTGGAAGTATCCACCATAATATGACATTTGATACATTATAATATTAATGTCCGTCTCCCTCCCCCATCCCTAAGTCTCCCCCCCCCTCCCCTCCCCGAGCAGTAAGTTAGTTTAATATATATGTCCGATTGTGATACCGATAGCCCCATCACAGGTGTTTACCCTTCCTAATAAATCATTTTTCATATAATTATATTCTTTCTAGCCACCATAAAACATCACACCAAATGTTTATTTTATTTATACATATATATATATATATATATATATATATATATATATATATATATATATATATATATATATATATATATATATACACACACATATATATTTTTCATCCTTATGACATCATTGGGACCATATACACTTCAGTCCAATATATCACCCTTTATCAAAAAATGACATAATATAATAATCCATAGCAATATTATCAGAGGTATTTAAGGTTTATGCTCTTTAGCTTTTTATATGCACTTGTTTTTTATATTTATAATTATTGTTAAAAATGTATATTTATACAGCGGGGACAGAAAGTATTCAGACCCCCTTAAATTTTTCACTCTTTGTTATATTGCAGCCATTTGCTAAAATCAATTAAGTTCATTTTTTTCCTCATTAATGTACACACAGCACCCCATATTGACAGAAAAACACAGAATTGTTGACATTTTTGCAGATTTATTAAAAAAGAAAAACTGAAATATCACATGGTCCTAAGTATTCAGACCCTTTGCTGTGACACTCATATATTTAACTCAGGTGCTGTCCATTTCTTCTGATCATCCTTCAGATGGTTCTACACCTTCATTTGAGTCCATCTGTGTTTGATTATACTGATTGGACTTGATTAGGAAAGCCACACACCTGTCTATATAAGACCTTACAGCTCACAGTGCATGTCAGAGCAAATGAGAATCATGAGGTCAAAGGAACTGCCTGAAGAGCTCAGAGACAGAATTGTGGCAAGGCACAGATCTGGCCAAGGTTACAAAAAATGTCTGCTGCACTTAAGGTTCCTAAGAGCACAGTGGCCTCCATAATCCTTAAATGGAAGACGTTTGGGACGACCAGAACCCTTCCTAGAGCTGGCCGTCCAGCCAAACTGAGCTATCGGGGGGAGAAGAGCCTTGGTGAGAGAGGTAAAGAAGAACCCAAAGATCACTGTGGCTGAGCTCCAGAGATGCAGTCAGGAGATGGGAGAAAGTTGTAGAAAGTCAACCATCACTGCAGCCCTCCACCAGTCGGGGCTTTATGGCAGAGTGGCCCGACGGAAGCCTCTCCTCAGTGCAAGACACATGAAAGTCTGCATGGAGTTTGCTAAAAAAACAACTGAAGGACTCCAAGATGGTGAGAAATAAGATTCTCTGGTCTGATGAGACCAAGATAGAACCTTTTGGCCTTAATTCTAAGCGGTATGTGTGGAGAAAACCAGGCACTGCTCATCACCTGTCCAATACAGTCCCAACAGTGAAGCATGGTGGTGGCAGCATCATGCTGTGGGGGTGTTTTTCAGCTGCAGGATCGGGACGACTGGTCGCAATCGAGGGAAAGATAAATGCGGCCAATTACAGGGATATCCTGGACAAAAACCTCCAGAGTGCTCAGGACCTCAGTCCGGGCCAAAGGTTTACCTTCCAACAAGACAATGACCCTAAGCACACAGCTAAAATAACGAAGGAGTGGCTTCACGACAACTCTGTGACTGTTCTTGAATGGCCCAGCCAGAGCCGTGACTTAAACCCAATTGAGCATCTCTGGAGAGACCTAAAAATGGCTGTCCACCAACGTTTACCATCCAACCTGACAGAACTGGAGAGGATCTGCAAGGAGGAATGGCAGAGGATCCCCAAATCCAGGTGTGAAAAACTTGTTGCATCTTTCCCAAAAAGACTCATGGCTGTATTAGATCAAAAGGGGGCTTATACTAAATACTGAGCAAAGGGTCTGAATACTTAGGACCATGTGATATTTCAGTTTTTCTTTTTTAATAAATCTGCAAAAATGTCAACAATTCTGTGTTTTTCTATCAATATGGGGTGCTGTGTGTACATTATCGAGGAAAAAAATGAACTTAAATGATTTTAGCAAATGGCTGCAATATAACAAAGAGTGAAAAATGTAAGGGGGTCTGAATATTTTCCGTCCCCACTGTATATACTAAAAATGTTTTTAACTGTTAATTTTTTTTTTTTTTCCAGAATGTCATAGGGCTTGGATCACTGGCTGGCAGCCAACTCAGGAGTCTGGGAGGCTCTTGTAGCGTTCATTTTTGCCTTATTCTGTAGATCACCAGCGCCCCCTGTTTGGTGGTTCCTTTATCACAGCTCTCCTTTTTTCTGTAAATATGTGTCCTTGCTGTAAGTACTTGGTTTTTTTTTTTCTGTCTTTCCCTGCTGTGTCTAAAATGTTGCCACCGTTGCTGTGAATACGATTTGTATTGCTCATGTCATTCATTAAATGAGGAATTAAAAAAAATATTTAAACTCATTTTTATTTCCATTCATTTTAAGGACTAGAAGAAACTTGGAGAAAAGGAGGCTGGGTGTCCAACTGAGTAAAGTTTGTAAAAGATTAGGACAAAATTGGTCTTCAGCCTTTAGCCTACAATGTCAAATGTTTTGGGCTTACATAATCACTTAAAGTGATTGTAAGGGTTCATTTTTTTTTTTAAATAACAAACATATCATACTTACCTCCACTGTGCAGCTCGTTTTGCACAGAGTGGCCTCGAACCTCGTCTTCTGGGGTCTCCCGGCAGCTCCCCCGGCTTCTCCCTACATCAGATAACCCCCTAGGAGAATCGCTCTCCCGAAGAGGTTACCTTGCAGGCGCGCTCCCGAGTCCAGCATTTGCATCCATAGACACGAAGGCCGGACATGGCCCCGCCCTCGGCACCCGCTTCATTGGATTTGATTGACAGCAGCGGGGGCTAATGACTGCGCTGCTATCAATCAGGACACGAGACACCGGCCGGAGCTGGTGTGCTTGTTCCTGTCGCGCAAATTTCGGGGCTCAGGTAAGTATAAAGGGACTCGGGGGCGCTGCTGCATTAAAAAATGTTTTTCACCTTAATGCATAGAATGCATTAAGGTGAAAAACGGCGAGGGTTTACAACCCCTTTAATAATAAAAGAATATATATAAATGAAACACCCCCTCTATTTACATAATATGCACATGGATATATACAGTAGTAGATAAAACCCTTATTGTACTATATACAGTATATAGTATTGGGCCCATTTCAGACGGAGTGGATCTGTCCAAGCGGATCTGCCTGCTTAGTGGGGTATCTTTCCGCTGAGCAGGCGGATGACAGGTCCGTGTCCGCTCTGCATAGCGGACACAGCCCACTCTCCTCTATGAGGCGGTCAGACTGCATGTCCATTTTCATCCTATTATTATCCGACCTGCCGGACAGATGGTGAACGTATCGCCATCTGTCTGATTTTTAGCTCCCCTGGATCGGATGCCAGCAGGTGTCGGCATGTCTCCGCTGACATGCCCCGCCTCATAGAGATCAATGGGTGGGCCGATCGGGTCTGCCTGAAAAACAGACAGGGGGACCCGATCGGTCCGCTGGTGTGAAACAGGTCTTATTGTACTATATACAGTAGCTAGCCACCACATGCAATGAATAAACAAATGAAATGAAATGAATAATGGATTATATTTCGGGTTATCTATTTACTGTGACGCTAAACAAATGAATACATTGTATTACAACCCAATACTGTTGTATCTTTTATATTAAAGTGTTACTAAACCCAGGACCCTGCATTCACTATATCTGGTCTCCTACAGTACACAGAACATGGAAATGCAATTATTTTAGTAAATATAAACTGCTAAATACCTTTTCTCGTCAGCAGTATATAGCAGTCTTCTGACTTCTATCAGTTCCTGGTTTAGCTTGTAGGAGGAGTTTTCATACTGCACTGAGCTGTCCTATCTAGACCCATGACCCTCTGTCTGGACAGTGCTGATTGGCCCTGTACTGATCACATTCAATCTCTTAAGAAAAAAAAAAAACTCTCTAGCAATACACACCTAACTGAGCATGTGCAGAGTGCCCCCAAGGCTCTGTTCTGTCAGCAGATGGATTGTGGACAGTGGAAGAAGGGGAGGATCAGAGAAGACAGGATTAAACAGCCTTTTTTATATAATGCAGAGGATCAACCCCTTAGGTTCCACAGTGAGTATAACAAGGATGCTTTACTGCATATACAGACTGATTTTACTGTTGTGAGTTTAGTTACACTTTAAGCAGGACTATTGGATATTACGCTGTGTTTTGTCTGCACTAATCATACATTTTGTGTATCTTTATTGAAGCTGTCAGTGTTTTTATTTGATAAAAAGTAATGTGAAACCATTTCCAAACCGTACAAATATTTCTTTAGTGACCCTATTAGTCTTGTCCATCTACAGTTTGAACTTTATATTAACCTCATCAGGAGCAGCATGTTACAGCCTCTTCTTGTCCAGGCCATTATTTAATGATATGAGGCCTCATGCACACGTGATCTCAAAAGTGCCTGTTTTACAGGTGGTATACTTTTTTTTTCTGCCACTAAACACACCTCCATGTTGGCCTAAGAGCTAGGCGTCTTTATCACTTGAGCGTTTTTTCTGTTTCATTGATCATTATAAGTGAATATTCTTGCCAATGAAATAAACACCCACGCCTAAACACGTTTGCAAAAATGCGGCTTAGGCACATTTTTGAAGCTGCTCTTCTGGTGCCAGAAGAAAAGCATTTACAGAATAAGACTATATACTTTCCTTTACTTTCCAGTATAAAACATATCAAGGTAAAATGGCAGGACAGTACCAAAACCCCAAGATGATCTTCTTTTTTGGCGCAATTTTTGGGAAATGAAGAAAGATGCTGGTATTTAAAGGGTTAGGAAATACATAAGGGATTCTGTACATGAGAACCCAGGTTTTGATGTTGATGTTTCATCAATCTGTCAGTTAGTAGATGAGATTCAGTTTTAGGATTTATTCGAGGCGGTACGGTTCGCATATCCAGTACTACTGGGTGATCATAGCAAACAAATCACCAATAATGCACTCCTGACCTTTGAACTTTGGTCAGATGGATTAGAAACTTCCTCTAAATCTTATAGCACACAGCTTCTCCAGAAGACCCAGCTACTGTGGGGAGTTCATCTACCATTGCTACCTCATTCCAGGAGGGTGGCTTTGTGTTCTCAGGCCTCGGATCCCACAAGTTGTTCACCTGTTAGCAAATCTGCCCTGGACGTGACCCAGATGGATGCTGTTTTGGAGCATAATCACAAGTAGCTGTTTGTGATTTCCAGCCTGTTTCTTCATTGTTCTCTGTTACAGCCTTATATACTATGGTACATATCACCTTGATTGAGCCACAGAGAAATTGATGTATGCACTTTGCCACCCTGGGGGGGGAGGGGGGGAGGCGTAGACTCTTCGGGAGTCTATGCCCGGAAGTGGGTGCAAATACCTGTATTATACAGGTATCTGCACCCCCCTCCCCCCTGAAAGGTGCCAAATGTGACACCGGAGGGGGGGAGGGTTACGAAAAGCGGAGGTTCCATTTTTGTGCGGAACTCCGCTTTAAGAGTGCTGGACTACTGTAGAGCCCGTATCTCAGTGAATAATTGGATTTCACAGGGGTTTACCTACTGTGTCAACCTACTCCTAGCCTATAAAGAGATTAACCACTTGCCGACCGCTGCACACCGATATACGCCGGCACAATAGCAGCGGTGGGCAAATGGGCGTACCTGTACTTCCCCTTTAATTGGGGGGTTAGCGCGTGCCCGCCGCTTACAGCGTGATCATGCCCGTGGGACTCGAGGACTCAGTGTCCGCCGGTCTCCCAGCGATCGTGTCATGGAGCCATAGAATGGGGAAGTGCCCATTTCTGCCTTGTGACATCGGGAGCAGTGATCGCTGTCATGTGAGTTGTAGCCCACCCAGTTGTGAGTTGTAGCCCACAGTTAGAATCACTCCCTAGGACACACTTAACCCCTTGATCGCCCCCCAGTGTTTAACCCCTTCCCTGCCAGTGTCATTTACACAGTAATCAGTGTATTTTTATAGCACTCATCGCTGTATAAATGACAATGGTCCCAAAATAGTGACAAAAGTGTCCGATGTGTCCGCCATAATGTCGCAGTCACGATAAAAATTGCAGATTGCAGCCATTACTAATAAAAAAAGAATAATAAAAATGCCATAAAACTATCCCCTATTTTGTAGACGCTATAACTTTTGCGCAAACCAATCAATATACGCTGATTGTGATTTTTTTTACCAAAAATATGTAGAAGAATACATATCGGCCCAAACTGAGGAAAAACACTGTTTTTTTTATATATTTTTGGGGGATATTTATTATAGCAAAAAGTTAAAAATATTACTTTTTTCAAAATTGTCGCTCTTTTTTTGTTTATAGCACAAAAAATAAAAATCTCAGACGTGATCAAATACCAAAAGAAAGCTCTATTTGTGAGAAAAAAAGGACATCAATTTTGTTTGGGTGTAATGTCGCACGACCGCGCGAGTTGTCAGTTAAAGCGACGCAGTGCCGAATCGCAAAAAGTGCTCTGGTCAGGAAGGGGCTAAAATCTTCAGGGGCTCAAGCGTATAAAGGAATTTTGATCTGGAATCGAGCATGAATATCCCATCAATAATCTGGAGGTACCTATTAAACAAATACGCTTGTGATAAGAAAGGAGTATCCTTATTTACTTAACTTTTCTCAGAATTCCCTAAGGCTGGGTGCACACCTATGCGAATTGGATGAGGGTTTCCCAGGATTCAAGGATTCGCATAGCAGGAGAATGCGACCGGCTCTCTATGGAGCCGGTTCACCTATCTCCAGGGCGGCTGGGGAGCGCACTGCATTGTGCGTCTTTTTGGCTCCGTTTCAGGGCCGAATTCAGGCAAAGATTCGTCCCTGATTCGTCCCTGAAACAGAGAATGGGGATGCACAGAGCTCCTGTGCGATCCGCAGACGGTTCCAATGTGAACCAAGCCTAAATCTGTTAAAACCAATAATATGCTGAAATGGGGAACAATGGAATAAGGCCATCATTCTGAGCACTAAGGTATCATCCTGCATTGAACATTGGGATAATGCCCAAAAGATATGATACCATATAAACTTTCCAAAATCTACCCATCACTCTCCCCAACTTGCTGGCGATGCATTGAACAAACTGGTTCCCTTTATCATATTTTATGGAGTTGCAAAAATCTTAGTTTCTGGAAATCAGTTTCAACATTTATTGCTAACCTCACTGGTTATTTTTTTTGCCCTTACTCCCACAATGGCCCTTCTAGGAATAAATCTGGATCTTTACGCTTTAGAGTATAGAACAGTAGTAGCAAACGTATTAGCAGCAAGGTTGACTATAACAAAACTATGGAAATCCAACAAAGCACCAAACTTATCCGATGATGTTATACGCAGTGGTGGCCGGTGGAATTTTTTTTTGGGGACGCAGCAAACAGTATGCCACCCCTGGTCGGTAGCACTTACCCCATTACTGAAGGTGGCCTCCTGTTCTCCGGCTCTCCATGGGTCATCATAGCGATGGTGGCGGCTTCTGTTTCCTCCCTCCTCCTCGGCAGCCAATCGGGAGTCTTCTCTTTTCAGCCAATTGGAAAACGGGTCTCACACACTTCTGATTGGCCAGATTGAGGATCAGTGTTTCAACAGCGAATATTTATTCGCTGTTGTAACACACCTGGGTGGGATTGGAGCGCATTCTCTGCGACCTGAGTCCATCCTATTTTGAAGCCTATTAGAGCCTCTGGCTCTAATCAGGTGCTTAAAAAACCTGCTGTAATTCATGCGCCCAGTGTCCTGAAAGGGGCTGGACGCGTGAATAGAGGGTGGCCGCCGCAGCCATGGATAGATTCACGCTATGCATGAATCTATCAATTGCATATAGGGGGTGGTGTGGAAAGAGGGGGTGGAACCCGGGTGCCCCTAATGGACGGGTTATATGGTTGAATACACAAGCTCAATGAGAGTTGATGTTAGCGTATAAAAAAAACAACGCGGTCAATTTTTAGAAACTATAGCAAATGTGGATTAGTCACCCTAGAGTTTCTACCTCACTGAAAAACACGAGCTGCAGTTCTTAAACCATATTTCAGTATTATTCCAGGAATAACATCAAGGTTTCACAGTTCTCTCTCTTTCTAATTTCTTGAATTGTCCATGATAATGTTGTCATTATATTTGCTAGAGCCTGTTTACAGCTAGAACCCAATGGGGTAAGCAGGGCTTTTACTATACTGTTTATGTATACTTCATTTGATCATTTGTATGACTATTGTCCATTACTTTGATTGAGATTTGTATGTAAATGTTTTACTGCTATACCTGATTGTTGTATACCAGAACCAGCTGCCTTAATTTTCCTGTTTATTTGTTTCTAAATTTCAATAAAAATTCTTTAATGATAAAAAAAAAAAAAAAAAATCATCACCTCTGCGAGGCAAGTGGCTGAACTGTCGGTCTTATCTTGCAAGGAACCCTTTTTATATTTGTATAGGGACAAGGTTGTATTGAGGCCTAGGACTTCCATTTTCACTAAGATAGTACTCAGTTTGCATTGCTGCTAAATAAGTACTCAGTTTGCAGTTCTGTTCCTGCCTATGATATATATTTGCTTGACCAGGGCAGGGACAGCCTTAAAAAAAAAAAAAACATTATAGAAAATGTAAATCTGTAAATACTGTTTAACCACTTGCCGACCAGCCGCTGCAGTTTTACTGCACGGCTGGGTGAAAAGATGCTATCTTACGCCTCTTCACCTTTTGGCCACTAGTGTTGCGTGTGCGCCACCGCGTGTGCCCAGAGCCGATCCCTCGTGACAGAGCGAGAACCAGGATCTGTGTGTGTAAACACAGATCCCGGTTCTTTTAGGGGAGTAGAGAGATTGTGTGAACTATATTGTGTAGAGACTATGTATGAACACTGATCTCTCTCTCTCTCTCTCTCTCTCTCTCTCTCTCTCTCTCTCTCTCTCTCTCTCTCTCTCTCTCTCTCTCTCTCTCTCTCTCTCTCTCTCTCTCTCTCTCTCTCTCTCTCTCTCCTAGACAGTCCTATCCCCCCTGCAGTTAGAACACACCCAGGGAACACAGTTAACCCCTTGATCGCCCCCTAGTGTTAACCCCTTCCCTGCCGGTGACATTTATACAGTAATCAGTGCATTTTTATAGCACTGATCGCTGTATAATTGCTAGTGGTCCCAAAAATGTGTCCAATTTGTCTGCCGCAATATCGCAGTCCCGATAAAAATCGTAGATCGCCGCCATTACTAGTAAAAAAAAAATAATAATAATAAAAATGCCATAAATCTATCCCCTATTTTGTAGACATGATAACTTTTGCACAAACCAATCAATATACGCTTATTGCGATATCTTTTTTTTTTTTAAACCAAAAATATGTATAAGAGTACATATCGGCCTAAACTGAGAAAAAAATTAGTTTTGTTTTTTTTTTTTATAAAATATGTGGGATATTTATTATAGCAAAAAGTAAAAGATATTGTGTTTTATTTCAAAATTGTCGCTCTTCTTTTGTTTATAGCGCAAAAAATAAAAACGGCAGAGACAATGAAATACCACCAAAAGAAAACTCTATTTGTGGGAAAAAAAGGACGTCAATTTTGTTTGGGTACAGCACCGCACGACCGCGCAATTGTCAGTTAAAGTATCGCAAAAAATGGCCTGGCCATTGAGCAGCCAAATCTTCCGGGGATGAAGTGGTTAAACTGCTACTACTCAAATCCCGCTTTCCCCCATGTTAGCACTCCTCTGCATGATTGGAGGATCCCTCAAGTCCACAAAAAGATGTCCATTTTTTAGCCACAATCAGAACCATTAATATTCCTCCATATGAAAACAACCACTACACCTCCTCTTGTGGAATAGGGAACAAAACCCAAGTAGATTCCCAGCTTAACTTACCTAACAGCCTGCAACCACTCGAATTATCCTGTCTAACAGTATGCGTTAAAAACATGGGTTTAGTTTGCACACATTTGCAAATACATGCGTAAGCTATAGAGCCCCTTCATGGCACCCCAGTATTCTCTGCATTCCTAACTCTATAGTTTGAGAGCCTCCACAGTGGAAGCACATGCATAATAATAGATCGATAGAGGGCAGGTGAGCCTGGAAGCAGCCCACCCCTCCTTAATGGCACAGGGGCGCACTGGACACCCAGCATATAGCACAATGGCAGCAAGAGGTGTCCATTGCATCCCCTCATCCCCACCTGTATCTGGCCTTTGCAGCAAGGAGCACATGAAAGGGAGACGCATGTCAAACAAAACCAAAGAAGATCCCCAGCTCAACTTTTCGACCAGCCTGCAACCAACCAAATAATTCTGTCTAACAGTTAAAAACAGGTTTCGTTTTCACACATTTGCAAATACAAGTGTAAGCTACAGAGCCACTTCACAGCACCCCAGTATTATCTGCAGTCATAACTCTATACATTTTTGAGAGCCTCCACAGTTGAACCACATGCACTATAATGGATAAATAGAAGGCAGGTGAGCCTGGAAGGAGCCCACCCCTCCTTAAATGCACAGGGGCACACTGGACACCCAGCACATCTATCCATTATAATGCATGTGCTTCCACTGTGAAGGCTCTAAAAAATGTATAGCGTTAGGACTGCAGATATTACTGGGGTGCCATGAAGGGGCTCTGCAACTTACGCATGTATTTGCAAATGTGTGCAAACTAAATCCCTGCTTTTAATGCATACTGTTGGGCAGGATAATTCGGTTGGTTGCAGACTGTTCAGTAAGTTGAGCTGGGAATTTCTTTGGTTTTGTTTGACATGCGTCGCCATTCTATGTGCTCCTTGCTGCAAAGGCCAGTTATAAGTGGGGGCAGTGGCCAGTTTGTACTTTTGGAACATTTGCTGTCACAGGAAAATTCCAGGGAAGAACAATTTAAAACAACTTGGACCTCCTGGTTAGTGTTTCGTTATCCTTCTTCATTTCATGATTGGATCAAAGAAGACACGCCCCAACTATCCATGATGGAGTGACCAAATTCATCTTCTCTCCATCAAACCTCACATTGTCTTTGTTTCCTACTTTCCTTTTCAACTGGTTTCTATTCAGTCACCTCTCTTTCCACTACTGGATGCTAGTCTTACAGACTTAATTATCCCCCTTCTATTAACAGACACACCTGAGAGCTGAATCTTCTTACTTTTCACTGGTTTTCCAACCTCTAACCAATTTGAATGGGCTGTCTCCTTCCTAGTTATTCCCCAGATGACACAAGATAGTAGTGCTTCAGAATTAGTGCCTTCTGTCTTTTATCACCAGCAACTAAGTAGATGTGCAAAATCTTTGGTGCCCATTCATATTAATGCAGCATATTTTTAAAAAAGATACAGGTGCTAGTGCAGTGTGATTTTGGTGCATTTTTGTTTTTTTGCTTTATTAAATGTCCCCAGTACCCAGCTCCCTGTGCCCTTTTTTGGCAACACCTTGCCTATTATCCTTGAAAATGGGTAGAATATGGTGTCAAGATTGGCCCCCTATAGATCTCAGTTGGTTTTAATTTAAGTTTAAGAATTTACCACCATCATGACAAGATCATTGTTTGCTATTCAGCACTAACATCCATACAAGAGGTCTCCAACATACAAGCTGACCTCAATGCACTGTTTAATTGGGCAACTGTGTGGCAGATGAGGTTTAATGTTGATAAATATAAAGTTATGCACTTGGGGGCTAAGAATATGCATGCATCATACATACTAGGGGGAGTACAACTGGGGGAATCAGTGGTGGAGAAGGATCTGGGGGTTTTGGTAGATCATAAGCTCAATAATAGCATGCAATGCCAAGCTGCGGTTTGCAAAGCGAGCAAAGTCCTTTCTTGTATTAAGAGAGGTATGGACTCCAGAGAGAGAGAGAGAGATAATTTTGCCCTGTACAAATCATTAGTAAGACCTCATCTGGAATATGCAGTTCAGTCTTGGGTGCCAGTTCCCAAAAAGGATATCAGGGAACTGGAGAAAGTGCAGAGAAGGGCAACCAAACTGATAAGAGGCATGGAGGAGCTCAGCTATGAGGAAAGATTAGAGGAACTGAATTTATTCTCTCTTGAGAAGAGGAGATTAAGGGGGGTATGATCACCATGTACAAATACATAAGTGGTATGTATAGTGAGCTTGGTGAGTTATTAACTTTAAGGTCATCACAGAGGACAAGGGGGCACTCTTTACGTCTAGAGGAAAAAAGATTTCATCTCCAAATACGGAAAGGTTTCTTCACAATAAGAGCTGTGAAAATGTAGAATAGTCCTCCAGAGGTGGTTCTGGCCAGCTCAGTAGATTACTTTAAAAAAGGCCTGGATTCATTCCTAAATGTACAGAATATAACTGGATACTAACATTTATAGGTAAAGTTGATCCAGGGAAAATCTGATTGCCTCTCGGGGGATCAGGAAGGAATTTTTCCCCCTGCTGTAGCAAATTGGATCATGCTTTGCCGGGGTTTTTTTGCCTTCCTCTGGATCAACTGTGGGTAAAGGATTGTGTATATGGGATTGAATGATTTTTTTTATTTTTTTTTGGTTGAACTAGATGGACTTGTGTCTTTTTTCAACCTATGTAACTGTGCTGCTTTAACTGGCAATTGCACGATCAGTGTCAGTAGAGCAGGGGATAGTATCGGTAGAGGAGTGGACAATGTCAGTAGAGCAGCGGATGGTATCGGTAGAGGAGTGGACAGTGTCAGTAGAGCAGCAGATGGTATCTGTAGAGCAGTGGACAGTGTCAGTAGAGCAGTGGATGGTATCGGTAGAGGAGTGGACAGTGTCAGTAGAGCAGTGGATGGTGTCAGTAGTGGAGTGGATGTATCGGTAGAGGAGTGGACAATGTCAGTAGAGCAGTTGATGGTATTGGTAGAGGAGTGGACAGTGTCAGTATAGCAGTTGATGGTATCAGTAGAGCAGTGGACAGTGTCAGTAGAGCAGTGGACAGTAGGGGTGCAACGGATCGTTGCCGATCCGTGATCCGTACGGATCACCCTCCGCGGATCGGCACACCCGCGAACTTTTCGGCCTCAGCCATAGGAAAGGCCGCAGCTTCGGCCTAGCTCCGGAGGCGGCGGCCATCTTAGTACACCCGGAAGCGGCCGCTGTCTCGACAGGAAGTGACATTTCGTTGCCGCCATCTTGCTACACCCCACACTCCTGCACAGTACAATAATGATAGAGTGAGAAGGGGGCAAGCGGACATCTTGTTACACCCACCAGAGTTTTAGATTTAAAAGCCATTTTCAACACAAAACTGAGCTTATATGCACAAATACTGTATTTATGCATATAAGCTCGGTTTTGTGTTGAAAATAGCTTTTAAATCTAAAACTCCAGTGGGTGTAACAAGATTTGTGGTTTTTTTTTTTTTTTTTTTTGCTGATCCGAAAATGATCCGATCCGTGAATCTGATCCGAGGATCGATCCGATCCGTGAGATTTTTGATCCGTTGCACCCCTAGTGGACAGTGTCAGTAGAGCAGGGGATGGTATCGGTAGAGCAGTGGACGGTGTCAGTAGAGCAGTGGACGGTGTCAGTAGAGCAGTGTACGGTGTCAGTAGAGCAGTGGACAGTGTCAGTAGAGCAGTGGATGGTATCGGTAGAGGAGTGGACAGTGTCAGTAGAGCAGTGGATGGTGTCGGTAGAGGAGTGGATATATCGAAGAGGAGTGGACAGTGTCGGCAGAGCAGTGGATGGTATCGTTAGAGCAGTTAATGGTATCGGTAGAGGAATGGACTGTATCACTAGAGCAGTGGATGGTATCGTTAGAGCAGTGGATGGTATCGGTAGAGGAGTGGACAGTTTCAGTAGAGCAGTGGATGGTATCGGTAGAGCAGTGGATGGTATCGGTAGAGGAGTGGACTGTGGACTGTGTCTGTAGAGCAGTGGATGGTATCGTTAGAGCAGTGGATGGTATCAGTAGAGGAGTGGACACTGTCAGTAGAGCAGTGGATGGTATCGGTAGAGGAGTGGACAGTGTCAGTAGAGCAGTGGACGGTTTCGGTAGAGCAGTGGACGGTGTCGGTAGAGCAGTGGACGGTGTCGGTAGAGCAATGGACAGTGTCAGTAGAGCAGTTGATGTTATCGGTAGAGGAGTGGACTGTGTCAGTAGAGCAGTGGATGGTATCGGTAGAGCAGTGGATGGTATCGGTAGAGGAGTCGACAGTGTCAGTAGAGCAGTGGATGGTATCGGTAGAGGAGTGGACGTGTCAGTAGAGCAGCGGACAGTGTCATTAGAGAAGTGGATGGTATCAGTAGAGGAGTGGACATGTCAGTAGGGCAGTGGACCTCCAACCAAAAACCATCAGCTAATGCTAATCATTCACAGAGCAGGTTTAACCCTTTGACGCACCTTTTAATTACAAAAAAATGCCATAAAAGTTCAATGCAACCCACAGACGCCCCACAACCCACAGACGCCCCAGAAATAGGGATTTTCTTTTTATTTTACTGCCAGTGACCACCGATGCAAAGGGGAGGGGGTATTTTACTGTCAGTGACCAGTGTGGGGTTAATAGTACTGACACCAATGCTGGGGGTTATTATTGCATCCACTGACACCAATGCTGTTTTTTTTTTTATTGCATCTACTGACATCAATGCTGGCGGTTATTATTGCACTCACTGACACAAATACTGGGGGTTATTGTTTTGCTAACTGACATCAGTGCTGGAGGTTGTTATTGCACTGACACCAATGCTGAGAGCTATCATTGTGTCCACTGACAACAATGCTGGGAGTTATTATTGGGTTCACTGACACCAGTGCTAGGGGTTATTGTTACATCCACTGATATCAATGCTGGGGGTTATGCTGGGAGCCCTCTTCGATTTTCAAGCTTACTAGCGCTGCCTTAGAGGATCGTATAAGTTCCATCCATTAAGGTGAGCAGGTTTTCCAAATTCGAGTGGAAATGGAACACATTCAGATTAAGGGTGGAAATGGAACACAGTCATATTTAGGTTGGGTTCAGACTCAGTGCGGATGCGGCTCACAGCAGGGGTCCGGTGCGTCCCTGTTCTCTATTTCAGGAATGAATCGGGCCCAAATTTTTGCTTGAATTCGGACCTGAAACCGAGCCAAAGATGCACAGGACCTCTGTGCAATCTCTGCATAGAGAGCCAGGCACACTCTCCTGTTCTGCGAATTGGATACAGGGAAATCCTCATCCAATTCACACTAGTGTGAACCCAGCCTAATGCCCCGTACACACGGTCGGACATTGATCGGACATTCCGACAACAAAATCCTAGGATTTTTTCCGACAGATGTTGGCTCAAACTTGTTTTGCGTACACATGGTCGCACAAAGTTGTCGGAATTTCTGATCGCCAAGAACGCGGTGACGTCAACCACGTACGACGAGACTAGAAAAGGCCAGTTCAGAACCAAGCGCGGCACCCTTTGGGCTCCTTTTGCTAATCTCGTGTTAGTAAAAGTTTGGTGAGAGACGATTTGCGCTTCTTCAGACTCGTGGCTTTCAGTTCGTTTTCTGCGGTTCAGTTTGTGCTTGTGGGTTTGTATCTGCTCTTCAGTGCATGCAAGCAAGCTTCGCGTGACTTTAGTCATTGTGTTCTTGTTCGTTCGTTACTGTTTTTTAGATCGCTCTTCACAGGCCTTGCTGTTCTTCAGTGCATTCTGTTACTTCGTTCTGAGCAGCCGACCGTTTTCTAGCCATGTTGCGTATACGTACTCCTCGTAGAGTTCGTGCTGTGCGGGGGCTTGGTGTTGGGGTCCTGACCTTGACACAAGTCCAGTCCATGAACAGGGTGGGGTGGAGTTCATGGACCAAGAATTGGTTGCTCCAGCGTGACCAGTTCTGTCATATGCCTTTGCTCCGCGAGATCCGTGAGAATAATCCTGATGATTTCAGGAACTTTCTCAGGATGACGGACCCCGTATTTCACCATTTGTTGGCTTCGCTGACCCCCTATATCAGCAGGCAGGATACCTGCATGAGGCAAGCCATCACTCCGGAGCAGAGGCTCGTCGCTACCCTGCGGTACTTGGCGACAGGGAGAAGCCTGCAGGACTTGAAGTTCTCGACAGGCATCTCCCCCCAGGCTCTGGGTATCATTATCTCAGAGACCTGTTCTGCCATCATTCAGGTCCTGCAGAAGAAGTATATGAAGGTAAGATTTTTATCCTTTAACATCACATTTTATTGTATTTAATGTTTGCTAATATATTGTATTTCTTTCCACATTCCCTAATTACCATGATTGTAATATGCTGTGAATGTCCCCTTTGTCCTCATGCATGCTGGATTTTTATGTCATTATTTTTGTTGTCCTTCATACATATTTGCCTTCACTTACCTCCCCAGCATGCTCTCCTGGCCCTATATTCACCTCATGTAGTCACTTAACAATGTATTTTATCAGCTCCATAGTAGTGCTTTACCCCAAACACCCCCTAAAATGTTTAGAAATCCGATTTGTGTTTTAAATTCAGGCAGAGTGCCAGAGGCTTTTTTTGTGGTGTCCCCAAATCATTTTTAACCCTCCCTCCCCCCAACTGCTAAGTCAGCTGATCCCAATTCTCTATCTATCCTCAATCATCTATCTGGTAACTTTGCCAAACCCATATACACTATACCCATCTCTTTTGTGGTCAGATGTATGGATGAATTCCCCAAAGCATGTAGTGCAAGGGCCTGCCTGTATACTTTCAAATGGTACTGTTTAAAGTTTTTGTATACTATTATTATCTTGATAGGTAATAGCAGAATGTCCAAATGTGCTCAAATGTGTACAGTGTGTATTTATATCTTTGTATTATGACACTTCTTACCTGTCCAGTGGGCTGCCAATAGTGTAACTAAGGAGGGGCTGTTCCAAGTAACACCCATTATTTAGGCATTTATCTCTCAATGAAGTGGAGAGGGTTACCTGTCCAAGAGTCCCCCCCCCCATAATATTAGAAATGGCCAATGAGAGGGGGGGAGGGGGAATATGATA
Source organism: Lithobates septentrionalis (assembly GCA_037952835.1). Taxonomy (NCBI): domain Eukaryota; kingdom Metazoa; phylum Chordata; class Amphibia; order Anura; family Ranidae; genus Lithobates; species Lithobates septentrionalis. The sequence goes on along the minus strand of JBBDGP010000738.1, from coordinate 2,033,397 downwards.
GGTGTACCTTATACTTTGGTGTTGTAAAATTCCCCTTAATAAATGTTATCTGGATGTTGGCCAAGAATGTTTGTGTCTAATCTGCTTTCCATGTTTTAATGTGCAAAAAGACTAATTTTTTTTTTCCTCAACAGTTTCCTTCCACGCCACAGGAATGGCAGACTGTGGCCTCCCACTTTGCCCGGCGGTGGGACTTTCCTAACTGCGGAGGGGCAATTGATGGGAAACACGTCCACATCGTCCCACCACCCAACTCGGGGTCATAATATTATAATTACAAGGGGTTCAATAGTATTGTGATGTTGGCAGTGGTGTCGGCTAATTATGAGTTCCTGTATGTGGACGTGGGGAAGAATGGCCGGATGTCCGATGGTGGAGTCATCGCCCAGATGGAGTTTTACAGGCGTCTCCAGAATGGTAGCTTGGACTTGCCACCTCCAGAAGACAATGTGGAAGGACTCCCATTCGTCTTCGTTACGGATGAAGCATTTGCGCTGGGGGGCCACCTTATGTGGCCATTCCCGATGAGGACCCTCACCCCGGACCAGAGGGTTTATAATTACCGGCTGGCCAGAGCCAGAAGAGTGGTGGAGAACACATTTGGAATCATGGCCAGCCGGTTCCGCCTGTTTCTTACACCCATCCATATGACGGAGTATAAACTGAATCATATAATCCTGGCGTGCTGTGTTGTACATAACTTTTTACGGCAACATTCTGCCAACTATGCTGGCTCAGTTGGGCCTGAGCCCGGAATTATAAATGGAACAACCCTGACGGCGCTTGAAAGTGGCCGTCCTGGCTTGCCCTCCCTGAGTGCCCGTGATGTCCGGCTAAGATACCTTGAGTTCTTTGCGGGTAGGGGGGCCATCAATATGCCAGACAATTTGTGAAACCTTGATCAAATAAAAAAAAATATCAGACATGAGTATTTAGGAATTGTGTTTGATATTGCGTTCAGATGGGGTGAAGTCACCCCAGGAAAAGCCAAATTTGGAAGATGCACACCAATTTACGAATGTCAGCATGTGCTAGCTGCCATCACGGGGGATCAAGGGACGTGTTTTGGGGGAGCAACCCCTTCCTCACAGCTACTTTATTATTGAGGAAGGGGTTGCACCCCCAAAACGCGTCCATTGATCTCCCGTGATGGCAGATAGCACATGTTGACTCACTGTGTGCATCCTCCAAATTTGGCTTTTCTAAAAATCGCTAAAACATTTTGAACATTGTAGCACACAAAAAAGAAAGGGATTTGGAGGGGTTTTAAACTCTCCCCAAAACATCAATGATGTTGTTATTCAAAAAAATAAGATCATTGATGTTTTTCTTGAGGTTTTCCAATGCTAAATTACACCCCATGATCTCCCCGATCAGGATCTGGGCACTTTCCGAGGTGAAAGGATCAGGATCCACAACATCACGATCACCTAAAGAGAGAAACTAAAAAAAAGCAGGTATTATAAATATGCCGGCATCCATCTCTTACCTGAGCCTGTGGTCGCAGACACTCACCTGTTGTGGTAACTAGTTCCACCACGTCTTCTTCCTCCTGCTCTTCTTGTGTTGGGGGTATTTTCCCTTCTTCCAGAGGGGGGGGGGCTCTGGTCTCCTCGGATGAGGGGTGTCCTCTGAGTCTTTTCTCCTCTATGTAAAACAAAAATGGTATACTTAGCACACAGATATTTGATGGCAGAACTTTAAAGATGAAACATTGCTTGGAAGTGGGGTACAATTGTCTATTTTGCCAGAGTTCCAAGATGTAGAATTTTGAGTGTCCTTTGTCAAGCTTCAATACTTTACCTGTTTTGTACAAGCTTCACAGATGGAGACACCCCTATAGTATACACTGGAGCACCTGTGTGGCCCCCCTAATAAAAATGGTGTTCTTGTGTCCCACACTAGTGCTCCAGTGTCCAGATGTGAAAACAGCTGCTGAGTGTCCTCTCCTTACACAGAATCTAGTTTGCATTTCATTCTAGTAACAAACACATCTACACAACCAAATTAGTTTCATACAAGTAGGCCCTAAAAAATGCGGGCAAATGCATATGGCCAAAACAATGGTGTTTTAGAGGCCGAAAGAAAAATGTTTGATACGAACGAATAATGTGCCCATGAACATGAAAGTTGACATTTTAAACTGTACAACACTTTTAAGAAAAGCACAGGGAGCAGCACGAACGTAATCAAGACAAAAAGAATAGGAACACAGCACAACTACTTACTTTTTTGCAGCACTCTCCGGATCTTTCTGTACTGCTCGTGTTCTCTTAATTTTAGGTCCAACCACCGCTTCCTGAGCTGATCTTTCGATCGACGTACCCCGAAATTCTGGTCCAGACTTTTGACCACTTTCGCCATTATCTTGGCCTTTCTGACATTGGGGTTGAGGTAAGGTCCATACTTTCCATCATAGTCGACCTTCTTCAGGATGTCGATTATCTCCAACATCTCCCCAAAGGACATATTTGAGGCCTTAAATCTTCTCCTTCTGGATCCAGATGTTTCCGGCTCCGGGCTTTCCTCCTCCTCCTCGTTGCTATAATTAGCACGTACCTGCTGTGTCTCCGCCATGTGCTCTTTCCCCACTGCGGCGAACGAAAAGGGGCGGGGAATAGACCAGAAAGAACGTCAGGGGCGGGCGGAGTTACACGCATGTGCAGTGTGTATAAAGCATAACACGCGTGCGTAGTACGTACGATCTGTGAGCGGAGGAAGAAGTATCGGAGGCGCCGATCGTGATAACGAAGGTAAGAGACAAACTTGGGCCTATACTGCTTCTAGATTGAGGCCTATATTGTAACAAGATTAGGAGAGTTTTGCCTGACATTAGGGTTTGTCTTATGTTGTGTCTTGCAGTGCAAATGGATATCTTTAAAGATACCGACTTTATGGCAATCTTCATTGACATGTTCAGGGAGCTGCCTTGTCTGTGGGAGATAAACCACCCACATTATAAGAACCAAACAAAGAGGAAAGCAGCGCTGTATCAATTGCTGGAAATTGTGAAGCAGGTGATCCCCACGGCAGACATGACCTATTTGAAGATCCTAATTGGTGGCGTGAGGAGCACTTATCTAAGGGAGCACAAGAAAGTCCAGGATTCCCAGAGATCAGGAGCAGCAGATGACATCTATGTCCCCAGGATGTGGTACTATGACAGGCTGCATTTTCTGGCAGGTCAGACTGAACCCAGGTCATCACTCTCCAGTCTCCCTTCCATGCTTCCTTCCCCCCCAGCTGAGGCTTCTGACGCCCAACCTGGGCCTTCCAGGCAGCAACATGTGGAGGAGCCCAGATTGAGCCAGGTATAGCATTCTTCTAAATATTTCAGGTTGTCCAATCAATGATGTTAACTAGATGTTAGTTTGGAGTACTAATTTATGATTGTGGTTGATGATGCAAAACATAAAACCATGTCCCTTTTTCATACACAGGGAAGTCTCAGCCAGGAGGTGGCCGGGCCGAGCAGGCTGCCTGATATGCAGGTCCCTCCCCTACACCCGCAAAGAGAAAGTGGAAGGAGGAGGAGTACCCTGGAGGAGGCTGCCATAGGCCTCTTTTGGAAGGCTACAGAGGCCCCGAGAACCCCCCACACTGGGGAGGAGGACTTTGCTGGCATAATTGCCTGTAAAATGCAGCGGATGGAGGAGGGCCAACGACTCATGTGTGAGTCCTTAATGTTGGAAGCTCTCAATAAGGGGTTGAGGGGCTAAATAACATCTGCTACCCACATTTGTGACCTTACACATGGTCCTCCTCCTCCAGCTCCTACTACTCCTCCTCCTCCAAGTCCTACTAGTCCTCCTCCTCCTCCAGGTCCTACTCCTCCTCCTGCCACATCTCAAACAGCAGAGCCACAGCCAGGAAGGAAGCGTGGAAGGAAGACCAGAAAGTGATGACCCTGGATCCAGTCTGGTCTGGCAAAAGATGCAGCCTCTCGTGGTACCACAGCCTGGGGACACAGATGTCATCTGCTGCTTTCCGGATCTCTGGGACTTCTGGACCAGACTGCACTCCCTTAGATAAGGACTCCTCAGGCCACCAATTTTGATGTTCAAGAATTGATGTCTGCCCTGGGGGTCCAAGGCTTCGCCAATTTCTGCTGTTTCTCCAGCGTTGCCTCCCTCTTTGGTTCTGAGCCCTTAATAAAGGATTTTTGGTTTCAATTATACTTGCCTATGTTTTTTTTCCTTCAAAAAGGACAGTTTGTTTGTGAGGATTCAGGTACATTTCTAAAGTACAATGTGAAATTAACAAGGGACACCAACACCAAACAATCTCCTTGAGATTAAATAATACAAGATATCAATGGTGTTGTGGTAACTTGACACACAAAACACACACACAAATATATATATATATATATATATATATATATATTTAGTAAATTTAGTAAAACTAAAAATAAATTAAAACAAAGATAAGCCTTGAAAAAAATAGAAACCTAAAAAAAAATGAAAAAAATCTGCCTTTAAAAAAATAAAAAAAATAACACAACCCAAAAATATTTTTGTTAGATGTGACAAATCAAAATATATTGAGGGAATCCCGATAAAGAATAAAGAAAGTTTGTGAGAAGTCTGTGTGAATATGAGCAGCAAAACTACTTAATTCTTCACACATTATAAAGAAGAAGAGAGTGCTCTGTATTTAAACCATTTTTAACATTGCACCGTGACGAAAGTGTTGTATCCATTGCGAACGCTAAGTTTACCAGACCGAGCTGTTCCGTCTCGGAATTTCTTCTGAGCATGCGTGGCACTTTGTGCGTCGGAACTGGACATACGCGATCGGATTTTGTTGTCGGAAAATTTTATAGCCTGCTCTCAAACTTTGTGTGTTGGAAAATCCGATGGAAAATGTCCGATGGAGCCCACACACGGTCGGAATTTCCGACAACACGCTCCGATCGGACATTTTCCATCGGAAAATCCGACCGTGTGTACGGGGCATAAGAGTGGAGCTGCATGAAAGGGAGTTTTTGATTACATAACCCGAGGTGCCAGCAGTTTTCCTTTGCACAAGAAGGGGGTTATTCTGGTAGTGTGGATTTTGTTATATTTAACAGGTTTTATTTTTTTTTTTGGATATTACACAGTTTTGGATTCTATTCCCATATGTCTTATTTTTACCATCATTTTTATTTTTTTATTTAACCTGAGAGAGAGAGATCCTATTGGGATAACACTGTGACAATACCGTTTACAGAGTTAAAGAATACCATATTATATAGACATGAACAGAAAAAAAAATCCCCTTTGTGGTGGATTTTTAAGGCACGATAATTTTTCTAAGAAGATTTTAGTAGAGTGTTTTAATAGTTTAAAAAATTATTTATTAGGAAAGTATATAGAAAACATAAAAGACACGGAATGTTTTTATATATCTAAAACGTATACACCGTCAAAGACAATGTAACACAATACAGTCTATACTTCTTGCACCCGACGCGTTTCAGAGTACTAAGTTGTCTCCTTCAGGGGTATTTTGTAAGAAGAAATTATATTTAAATGTTGTGATGGTATAGTTACCATTCCAGTAGTTGTCACTTTAAAAACATACGAGAGCACACATGCTTTCAAGTTCTCATCCAAGAAATCCTTAGTGGTATATGTATATAGGGATATCAATGTCAGACCCAGGGGGGACTTGTGACTCGCCGTTGACCCAACACCCCCTCCTCCACAGCAAGGGAGGGAAGATCGGGGGGCAAGAAAGGACTGAAGACCCACTGGGGCCGGGAAAGAAGAAAGCCCTGTTGATGGTAAGTACTATTCCCAAAGTGTAGGAGCGGATGTGTTGTGGAAGAGTATTGGACCACAGCTTGAACAGCAAAGACTTGTGACCACTCTTCTCGACATCCTCTCCATTTGTTTGCTGGATGCCAGTTCATAATGTTCCGGCCTTACCCCCTCAATTCCTTCCCTATATTACCCAATACCTTATTCTTGTAAAATCACTCCCTTATCCCCCTATAGGATGGAAAAATAAAAAAACAAGGAGAACATCAGGAAGATGATCTAGGTATTGCTCATTGCCAACTCTAAGCTACAATACTTAGATATGTTTGTTATGCAGCGTACACACGGTCGGACTTTTCGACCGGACTGGTCCGATGGACCAAGTCCGGCGGACAATCCGATTGTGTGTGGGCTTCATCGGACCTTCAGCGGACTTTTCCAATTGAAAATCTGACGGACTTTAGATTTGGAACATGCTTCAAATCTTTACGACGTAACTCCGCCGGACCCAGAAATCCGCTCATCTGTATGCTAGTCCGATGGACAAAAACCGACGCTAGGGCAGCTATTGGCTACTGGCTATCAACTTCCTTATTTTAATCCGGTGTACGTCATCACGTATGAATCCGTTGGACTTTGGTGTGATCGTGTGTAAGCAAGTCCGTTAGTTAAAAAGTCCATTGGAAGTCTGTCAAAAGTCAGTCGGAAATTCTGTCGGACCAGTCCGGTCGAAAAATCCGCCCGCGTGTACGCGGCTTTAGACATATATTGCTGATACACTGTTGTACATCATATGTGAATGGTACGATTTCTTGGCAATGCTATGTTTACAGAACAGTTGTCAATCATTCTGTTGACCTACTAAATAAAGAATCCATACAAAAAAAAAACTTGACAAGGGTTCTAATTCCACACTACTCTGTCCAAGTCTAAAAAAGGCCTGTTCATTTTTAAAAAGAAAAATGTTCTTGAGATCAAATAAAATCTGCATTTAAAATAACTTCTATCTTAGTGGATTGGTACTATAGGTAAATAGGTCAGGTTTAAGCATGTAGGCCTTTTACAAGATACAGAGTTGGTGACAAAGAGAATACAATTTTATTAACTACCTTCTTCAGCTCTGTGTATACAAAGGAAAATGGGAGCACTCAAGTCCATAATGGGGATAGTATTAACATAGCCTCAAGAACCCCAATGGTATAAAATGTATATATTTCAGAAGCAAAAGACAAAATAAAGGGGAATAAAGCACCTGGACCAGATGGCTTACACCCACGTGTCCTAAAAGAGTTGAGTCCTGTTATTTCTAAGCCATTGTTTCTCATTTTTAGAGACTCTTTAATGACTGGCTTGGTATCATTTAGATTAACACAAGGCTGATGTGGTGCCTATATTTAAAAAACGATTAAAGTCTTTACCAAGTAACTATAGACCTGTTAGTTTAACTTCTATAGTCGGGAAACTGGAGAGTTTAATAAAAGACCGCATAGATGAGTTCTTGCTGAAAAAAAAAATATTTTAAGCAACAGACAACATAGATTCATAAAAGACAGAAGTTGTCAGACAAATCTGATTTCTTTTTATGAGGAGGTAAGCAAAAATTTTGACAAAGCATGTGGATATAAGATACTTGGATTTTCCATAAATTTTGACACAGTTCCCCACACATGGCTACTGTATAAGTTAAAGTCTACAGGATTAGAAAAATTCAGTTTGTAAATGGATAGAAAACTGGTTAAAAGACAAAGTTCAGAGAGTAGTGGTTAAGGACACTTACTCTGAATGGTCTAAGGTTATCAGTGGAGTACCCCAAGGTTCAGTGCTGGGACCCTTACTTTTTAATACCTTTATAAATGATATAGGGTCTGGGATTAAAAGTACCATTTCAGTATTTGCAGATGACACCAACCTATGCGGTGGTATAACGTTCTTACAGGATGTCTCCAATTTACAAGCTGACCTCAATGTACTGTCTAATTGGGCGACTATGTAGCAAATGAGGTTTAACTACTTCAGCCCCGGAAGGATTTACCCACTTTCTGACATCGCTTTAACTGACAATTGCGTTATCGTGCAATGCTATACCCAAACAAAATGTATGTCCTTTTTTTCCCACAAATAGAGCTTTCTTTTGGTGGTATTTAATCACCTCTGCGGTTTTTATCTTTTGCGCTAACAAAAAAAGAGCGTCAATTTTGAAAAAACCCAATATTTTTTACTCTTTGCTATAATAAATATCCAAAAAAAATAAAAATTTCTTTCTCAGTTTAGGCCAATATGTATTCTTCTACATATTTGTGGTAAAAAAAAATCCCAGTAAATGTATATTGATTGGTTTGCGCAAAAGTTATAGCATCTACAAAATAGGGGCTATATTTATGGTATTTATTTAATTTTTTACTAGTAATGGCGGTGATCTGCGATTGTTAGCGGGACGATGTTTCTAACTGTGGGGGGATGGGACTGACTGGAGGAGTAGAGAGATCGCTGTTTCTAATCACTAGGTACAACTGATCTCTCTCTACTCCCCTGACAGAACTGGGATCTGTCTGTTTACATTGACAGATCCCCGTTCTGGCACTCTGTGGAGCAATCGTGGGTCGCCGGTGGACATCACGGCCGCCGGCCATGCGCATTGGCTCCGACATCGCGCCCCCTAAACCTCTTAAGCGACCGCTGTACAGCTACAGAGATTCATGCAGGGGAGCCAACCTGCCGCCGTATAACGACGACGGCTGGTCGGTAAGTAGTTAATGTTGATAAATGTAAAGTTATGCACTTGGGAGCTAAAAATATGCATGCATCATATATACTAGGGGGAGTACAACTGGGGGAATTAATAGTGAAGAAGGATCTGAGTGTTCTGGTAGATCATAGAGTCTAGCAAAATCTCTTATTTTGTATTACCCACTTCAGCCCCGGAAGGATTTACCCCCTTCCTGACCTGGCCATTTTTTGCGATACGGCACTGCTTCATTTTAACTGACAATTGCGCGGTCGTACACCGCTGTACCCAAACAAAATGTATGTCCTTTTTTTCCCCACAAATAGAGCTTTCTTGTAGTGGTATTTGATCACTTCTGTGGTTTTAATTTTTTGTGCTATAAACTAAAAAAGCGACAATTTTGAAAAAAAAAAAACACAGTTTTTTACTTTCTGCTATAATAAATATCCAAAAAAAAATGTCTTCATCAGTTTAGGCCAATATGTATTCCTCTACATATTTTTGGTAAAAAAAATCGCAATAAGCGTATACTGATTGGTTTGCGCAAAAGTTATAGCGTCTACAAAATAGGGGATAGATTTATGGCATTTTTATTATTTTTTTTTTTACTAGTAATGGCGGCGATCTGCGATTTTTAGCAGGACTGTGTCATTGCGGCGGACAGATTGGACACTTTTTTGGGACCAGTGACATTTATACAGATATCAGAGCTAAAAATAGCCACTGATTACTGTTTAAATGTCACTGGCAGGGAAGGGGTTAAATGTGTGTCCTAGGGAGTGTTTTTTATGCAGCGTACACACAGTCAGACTTTCTGGCAGGAAAAGTCAGACGGAATCTTTTCATTGGACATTTCGATCGTGTGTGGGCCTCATTGGACTTTTTTTTTTTTTTAATTCTGACGGACCTAGAAATAGAACATGTTTTAAATCTTTCCGATGGAATCAGTTCCTATCGGGAAAACCGCTCGTCTGTATGCTGTTCCGGCGGACCAAAAACGGCGCATGCTCTGAAGCAAATACGAGACGGAAGTTATTGGCTACTCGCTATTGAACTTCCCTTTTCTAGTCCTGTTGTACGTCACCGCGTTCTAGACGGTCAAACTTTGGTGTGATCGTGGTAGGCAGACAGTTTCAGCGGAGGTAAGACAGTTTCAGCAGAGCTCCTTCGGCAAAACCTTCAGAGTCTATTCCGACGGAAAAATCAGTCATGTGTACGCGGCATAACTGTGCGAGGATGGAACTGCCTGGAGGAGGAGACAGATCGGTGTGCCTAATCAGTAGGAACAACAGATTTGTCTCCTCTCTCCTGACAGAATGGTGATCTGTCTGTTTACATTGACAGATCTCCATTCACTCTCTCTCAGGAGCGCTCGCGGGTGCCCGGCAGACATTGCGGCCGCTGGGCATATGCATCAGCTCCTACGTCATGCAGCGGGCGGGTGCGGGCGCGCCCCCTATACCCCTTAAAGCGCCCGCTGTACAGCTACAGCAATTTGCACAGGGGAGCCAACCTGCCACCGTATTATGACGACGGCTGGTCGGCAAGTAGTTAAAAGAGGTATGGACTCCAGAGAGAGATATATCATTTTGCCCCTGTACAAATCATTAGTAAGACCTCATCTGGAATATGCAGTTCAGTTTTGGGCACCAGTTCTCAAAAAGGATATCAGGGAATTGGAGAAAGTGCAGAGAAGGGCAACCAAACTGATAAAAGGCATTGAGGAGCTCAGTTATGAGGAAAGATTAGAGGAACTGAATGTTTTCTCTCTTGAGAAGAGAAGATTAATGGGGGATATATCACCATGTATAAATACTTTTTTTTTTCAAAAATGTTTTTGTTTGTTTAGCAAAAAATAAGAAACTCAGGGGATTAAATACCACAAAAAGAAAGCTCTATTAGTGGGAAAAAAAATGATAAAAATTTAATTTGGGTAAAGTGTGGCATGACCACGCAATTGTCATTTAAAGTGCGACAGCGCTAAAAGCTGAAAATTGACCTGGGCAGGAAGAGGGTAAAAGTGGCCAGTAGGCAAGTGGTTAATTCACATTTTTTTTAAATCTCTTTATTTATTTTCTTTTTTTTTCCATAAAAAAAAAATATACATTTCACAACTTACATTTATCTGCTCTCTTCTGAGCTTCCATAAAATTCCACTGACATTCATTTCATCCAACACAAATAACCTTTATACATTCATTCCTCCCCCTTTATTCTATGGTGTGGTTTATCCTCTCTTCATACCCTGTTTATCCTGAAGCCGTCATGGGATTCTCTATCCAACGTGCCCACACTCTTACATATTTCTCCCCATATCCTCTATTACAATATGTCTCCCTTTACAATGGCAAGTTGCTATTCACTAGATTTTTCCAATGTACCAATGAGGGAGCTTCCACCTTCTTCCAACTTAACACTATTGTCTTTCTTGCATAGAATAGTAATAGGCCCACCTGTGTTCTCTTTCCTGTAGAGGTAATATTCTTCCCTACTAATCCTAATAGGCAGATCTCTGCCTCTTGTTCCAAAGATACTGATGTTACTATAGCAATTATTCTCAGGACCTCCCTCCAGAATACCACTATCTTCGGACACGACCAAAATATGTGGATGAAATTTCCTGGAATGTCCGATTTAATGGAGAGATCTTATATAGCTTATATGGTGTATAGTAACTCCTGTGTGTTATTTTAAATTTTATTAATTTATCTTGGAGTGATACTAATATCTGGAATGGGAACCTCCATATCTCCTCCCAATTCTCTTCTACTAAATTTGGAACATCTCTTTTCCAACATTCTCATAATTTGCTTATGTCAGACAGTGTAGTCCTTGATAGAGAAGTATACAGAGTTGAAATTGACTTCTTTTCCTTACCATTTGCTCTAAACCCAGTTCCATTATTTGTGGGGTACCCTCAGGAAACTGAGCTGATAAAGCATGGACAAGCTGCATATATCTGAAAGTATAACTCCCAGGTATATTCCAACATTGCCTCATTTCTTGCAAAGGAGGAAAATTTTTCCCCATGTATTACTTGTGATATCTTTTTAAACCCAAATTTAGTCCATGCCCCTGGATCTTGAATAGAGTCTAGATATGGCAACTCTGGATTTCTCCATAATGGAGTATTTGGGGATAAATTCGTTTTCAAATGTCCCTCTTTTACTACGGCAGCTGTCCATATTTTTACTGTTGTTGTCATTGAAGGGGGTCAGATCCTGCCTGGATTTTAACCCCCTGTACGGCAGTCCCTGAAGTGCCTCCACCGATTGGACCACTGCTGCTTCCAACATTGTGGCAGAGTCAAACCCATCGGGGTTCAGCCATCTCCCCACCGTCACTAACTGTGTAAATAAATAGTACTTATAGAGGTCTGGGAAAGCCATCCCCCCTATGCTACCGGTCGTATAAGTGTGCTTATTTTAATTCTAGCTGGTTTGTTTGCCCATATAAAGGCAGAAAACATACAATGTAGCTGTGTAAAAAAACTTTTAGGCAACCATTGTGGAGGATTTCTAAATCATCTTTATCAAATGTATGCATCCTAATAGTGACAGGGGCAGCGCTTCCCATACCTTTAATTTTTTCCTAAACTCCTGTATTACTGGATCCAAATTCAACATTCGAAAATCTTCAGCCTGTCGAGATATTATTATGCCAAGGTACTTAAATTCCGTTACCCATTTTAGTGGTGAATTTGGAGCAGCTGTATCCTGTGCTTCTTGGTCAATAGGAAATAATATAGACTTACCCCAATTTACTTTAAGCCCTGTAAATGGTGAAAAATATCTAGTAATTCTAATGCCGCGTACACACGAGCGGACTTTACGGCAGATTTGGTCCGGCGGACCGGAGTCCTTCAGATAATTCGATCGTGTGTGGGCTCCAGCGGACTTTTTTTCCCCAAAAGTTCGATGGACCTAGAAATGAAACATGTTTCAAATCTTTCCAACGGACTCAAGTCCAGTCGAAAAGTCATCTTGTCTGTATGCTAGTTTGACGGACAAAAACCGACACTAGGGCAGCTATTTGCTACTGGCTATGAACTTCCTTGTTTTAGTCCGGTAGTACGTCATCACGTACAAATGCGTCGGACTTTGGTTGATCGTGTGTAGGCAAGTCCGTTCATTCAGAAAGTCCGTAAAAAAGTCCACCAGACCTAGTCAGTCAAAGTCCGCCCGTGTGTACGCGGCATTAGGCTCCTTCCAGAGATGGACCCGCATCTCTCAAAAATAACAGCATATCGTCGGCATACAGGACTACTCTCTCTTCCAGTTAATCCATTTGCATTGTTTACCGGCAAAAAAAATGTGCATCCATGATTTTATTTATTTTTTTACAAAAGTGAAGTTAGTACACCTGTGCTTTTTGGGGCACCCTAAACACAGCTAGCAGGCATGCTTTATCATGGGAGAAAAGTGTGGCAAAAAAAGACACAAAGCTCGTAGAAAAGATGCAGGATCTTCTTTAGCATGTTTGGCATGCATTCAAATGAATGGGCTGCCCTCTGCACATCCCCCCCCCCCCCCCCAAAAAAAAAAAAAAAAAAAAGGCAAAAATGAGTGGGCATTCCTGCTTTTTTACAGAAAGAGCTGTAAAAAATGTGGAATAGACTCTCCTTCAAGAGCTGGTTCTGGCCAGCTTCGTAGAGATTTTTATAAAAAGAGCTGGATGCATTCCTAAATATAACTGGATATTAACATTTAAAGGTAATAACACCGGAGATTGCTGATCCAGGGGATACTCGATTGCCTTCCTGGGGATCAGAAAGGAATTCAATTTTTCCTGATGGCGTAAATAAGTCTATGCTTTATATGGGGGGGCCTTCCTCTGTATCAACTGTGGGTATAATACTGTGTATGTGGAGGTTTTCTATTTTATTTTTTTTTATTGGTTGAACTACTAGATGGACCTTTTTTGAAACCTAGAATTGTTGTAACATAAGTAGCCACTTTTGCCTTTTTTTTTTTGCTTTCTGATCCTTGTAGTTTGTCTTATAAGGATTACTTGTAATTCCCCTTATTTGCAGTAGATGGTGGTATAGGATTACACAAAACTGAAAAGTCCAGCTCTAGTGGCAGAAATACAAACAGCAACATGTGCAAGATCAGAATTTGTGAAGTGATTGAAGCTGTATTTGTGCTGCACTTTAACAACATATTTGGGCAGTGTATAATAATAATAATAATAATTCTGCATAGTTCCTAGGATAAATTAGTATTTTGAAAAAAAAAATGTTACCAGTATTTATTAACAATTATATTTTCATCTGCACAAATATCTATATTTAGTATGTTAGCAGTCGAATAAAAAAATGTTTAATGGTTATTAAAGTGTATGTAAACCCTAACAGTGAACTTCTCATCTTTGCTTTCTATTTATATGTTAAATATTGAAAGCGTTCTGTTTTATCTGTTTGCTAAGTGTAAACGAAAAAATACTTTTGGTCCTGCCAGAAATCTTTAAACTTTCTGAGCTCTGTACCTTTTCTGACTGTTATTAACTTAGCATTGTTTCCAGTAATCTCTATGTACTTCAAAACACCTTCACACAACGTTGTGGAGAAGAGGACAGGGAAAGGTTTTTGTAGTCCTGTCATTAGGTGACAATGCCGCTCCTCCATAGATACAGTACAGTGATGAGCATTGCCACCTTCGGACAATAAGTGTGTTACATGCAGTACTGGTAAACTGCTTCATATGTGATAAATAGCCATGAATTTTAAAGGCATGCTAAATTGTACATTATTTAACAGACACCCTTAAGACCCCTTTCACACTGAGGTGGGTTTCGGGCACTTTAGCGCTAAAAATAGCGCCTGAAAACTGCCTCCCATTCATTCGAATGGGTGCTTTCCCACTGTGGTGGTGCACTTGCGGGACAGTAGAAAAAGTCCTGCAAGCAGCATCTTTTGTAGCATTATAAATAGCGCTTCAAAAACGCCCCTGTCCATTGAAATTAATGGGCAGCGCTTCCAAAGCGCTTTGAAAGCGCCGCAAAACTGGTCTTTTTTATTTTAAAGTCACGTTGTCATGTGACCTTAAAAAAAAGCGCCGAAAGGTGCCGCTAAAGCACTGCAAAAACGACTGTCGCTTTAGCGGCTATTTTAGCAGCGCTTCAGTGTGAAAGGGGTTTAAGTGTATTACTACATCAGCAGTCAATGAAACCATGCTTCAGGCTAAAACTAAGTTGGTAAAAGCGGCTTGCACAATAATTGATTTATAATATGGTTCAAAATTGAGCAAAAAATGTGCTGTGCTAATTCCCGAAATACAAATATAATAAAAAATAAATATATACATAGTGATCATATTATATGAAGGTGGATGAAGTAGTAAAGTTTAAAAACAATAAAGTAAAACATTTATGGTAAAATCTTCAGTTCACAGAATCTGGTGCAGCTGTGCATAGTAACCAGCTTGTTCAATTAAGTTTAAGCTTTGCTAATAAAACCTAGAAGCTGATTGGTTTCTATGCACAGCTGCACCAGATTCTGTGTACACCAGTTTTACTAAATCTCCCCCATAGTGTCTAGAGTCCAATCAAAGAAACAATCCTGAGTGAATCCACAGCACCTCCATGCCAAAAGGGAGCGCTTACTAAAGGAGAATGACCCTCGATACCTGAGTGGTCACAAACAGCAAGAGTATTATGTTGTGAAGACGCCTGTATCCATATAAGGCTCCACCCTTTTCCTATGTATCCACTATCATAAAAACAGTACAGATAAAGAAAAGAACGGGAATGCTTCCAATAGTGTAAATCAAATAAAACCAATTTATTTAAAAGTGTAAAATCACTCATGTAATATGTGGAAATAGCACTATTTTCTTACGTGTCCAAATCCTGATTGGCATGTATAGACATGTGTGAGTGCTTTTAACCTTTTAAATAAATTGGTTTGATTGTGTGGACACTATATTTCACTGGAACCTAACAGTGAACTGAGGGTTTTTACTATATATTTTTTACTTTTATTGTTTGCACCTTTTAGGCTGATCGACACATTGTTCAGTAGAACCCCTTTTGAGAAACCATGGATCCCTTTTGATGATGCTAAATGTCCTGCAGCACTGAGTTTAGTATGCAATGGGGTTGATTTACTAAGACTGGAGAGTGCAAGGAAAATTTTCGTGCTTGTCCAGTCAAATATTATCGGATGAACTGTCGTGATCGGCTGTCGAAAGTAGTGTACACACAATCCGAAAATCGTACCATTGTTCCTCAGATGACAGTTTTCGTCCGATATTCGGATTGTGTGTACCGGCCATTAAGCTGGAGATTGCTCAATCTGGTGAAGCTCTGCATAGAAACCAATCAACTTCCAGGTTTATTGTCAAAGCTTAATTGAACAAGCTGAAGTTAGAAGCTGATTGGCTGCCATGCAGAGCTGCATCAGATTTAGCAATCTCCAGCTTAATGGCCGGTACACACAATCCGAATATCGTACGAAAACTGTGCCCACTATTCATTCTGGGTGACCGACGAGCTCTGCCCTCTGATGGGTGTTTTCCTACTCTCTCCCTCCACACATCGATCCCTATGAACGTCGATCAGGGGCTTCTTCCCACTACCTAGTGGACTATCAGTTCATTTGATTTATGGACTTGTAATTTTTTATTTCTATTTTAATTTATTTTTATTTCACTATATATTTTGTGGTAGTGACTATATGCATTCAGTTTTATACCAGTGTGTTTTTCACAATTGCATTCAGGTACAGAGTTAATTTGTACTTCTTAGTACTAGTAGTTGCATTCAGGTACAGAGAGCATTTGTCACATATATGCTTTTAAGGTATAGCGCAGTTCTTCTTTCTTTTCTTTATATTTATGTGGATATCGCACATGTGAACTACAGCTTAGTAGTATTTACACTTTTTTTGAGCGCGGTGTTTTTTCCATTTACATTACAACACATGACATCACTTCCAATTCTTTTTTCTGTCGTACGAGAATTTTCATGACTTTATTTACCTATTCAATTTCTACTTGCGACTATTAAGCAAAAAAAGGTTGTACGATATTCGGTTCGTGTGTACGGGCCATTAGTAAATCAACCCACCTGTGTTAACCAAATTGCTAGACTCCAATAAATGTTATCCTCATCTCCATTGAGATTGTTCTTGTTGACCACTAAGGCAGTCATGCTGGAAAGTGGAATGAGAGTTGACAGAAATCAGCTATAAATTCAGACACAGTCAGGCTCCAGTAAGTGAAATTAAAGAAGAAGCAAAGGCAGAAAAAAAACAAACAAACACCCTGTAAGGCAAAGGCATAATGAGCTAGTATGCATAGCATACTAGCTCATTATGAATAACTTACCTGAGATGGAAGCCCCCGAAGCGACCCTCGTTCTTCTCCTTCATCGCCGCCATCTATCCCGGAGTGACTTCCGGGTATCGCGGCTCCAGGGCTGTGACTGGCCGGAGCCGTGATGACGTCATTCCCGCGCATGCGCGAGGGAGCCGCCACTAACGGCATGATCGCTGTTAGCAGCGGCATGCTCAGTGCGCCTGCGCCGTAGACATCGGTGCCAGTCTTTTGCAAATATCTCCTAAACCGTGTAGGTTTAGGAGATATTTGTTGCACCTACAGGTAAGCCTTAATCTAGGCTTACTTGTGGGTAAAAGTGGTCTGTAAGGGTTTACAACCACTTTAAATCAGAAAGGGTCAAAGAAGAAGCTTTTCTGGGTAATACAGCTCACAGCAGGCATCTATCCTTCTTATGCTTGCTGTTAGGCAGAACCTTTATTTAGGCGTGGTTCACACCTATGCAGGTAGCAGTTTGCATACTCCAGGTGTATTTTTGCACTTTTTCAATACACATTTTTGATCCATTGAAGTCTATGGAACCAAAAACCAGAAAAAAAAAGTCCCTGGCCCTTTCCATAAAATGCACAGATGTGAACTACATCCATAGGAAACCTTGTTATATGTACTGTAGTGTGTTTCTGCAAAACTGAAAATGTGCTAAAAAATGCATAGGTGTGAACTAGGCCTAAAAACTCCAGCACATCAACTTTCATTTTAAATAAATTTCCTCAAAAAGGATATAACTCACTTTGTGTTCATCAAATGCCTTTGCAAATCATGTTATTACTTTGTAAATGCATCACTATGTTGTAAATATCCTGTGCAGACAGCAGAGCTGTGGGAGAGACCCTCTAGGCCCCACCTACTACAGGCTGCCTGGAAAAAACTACAGGAGGGGGCAGACACAAGACCAGTGACCCTGGACAAGAATATAGAGCAGCATTGACCGGTCTTTATTACAGGAAGCTCCTACACAAAGGCAACGTTTTACACTGGATTACTGCACAAAGCTGGAAGAAATATTCAAGGCACACCAAGATTTAAGTAAGAATACACACGTCTCTTGTATTTAGAGGAAACTTCCTTGTCCTGGACATCAGCTTTAAAATCTTTAAAATGGAGTATAGCTTCACTTTAGGAAATATTTCTCAGGATTTGTTCAAATACACATGCTAACTGGGTTGATAATTGTTAAAAAGCATCACAATTTCCAATGTTATGCTATTGTATTTTAGTTAACTGCATCATTGCCAAAAGCCATATTTGTGTGAACTGACACTATGGTAAAATATTGATGAAAATGTGGGTTCATAAGAGAGTAATATATTACATTTCTTTGCTGTTAGCCAGGTACCACTGCTTTACCACTGCTTCAGACCCAGACCATTTGGCTGCCCAAAGACAAGAGCATTTTTTTGCGATTCGGCACTGCGTCGCTTTAACTGACAATTGCGTGGTCATGTGACATGGGTCCCAAACAAAATTGATGTCCTTTTTTCCCCCACAAATAGAGCTTTCTTTTTGTGGTATTTGATCACCTCTGTGGTTTTTATTTTTTTCGCTATAAACAAAAAAAGAGCGACAATTTTGAAAAAACACAATATTTTTTACTTTTTGCTATAATAAATATTCCCAAAAAATATATAAAAAAAAATTTTTTTCCTCAGTTTAGGCCGAAACGTATTCTTCTACATATTTTTGGTAAAAAAGTTTTGGTAACAATAAGCATTTATTGATTGGTTTGCGCAAAAGTTATAGCGTCTACAAAATAGAGGATAGTTTTATGGCATTTTTATTAATAATTTTTTTTTTTACTAGTAATGGCGGCGATCTGTGATTTTTATCGTGACTGCGATATTATGGCGGACATATCGGACACTTTAGGCGCTATGTCAGTGTCATTAGGCAGAACGGGGAAATGCTTTTTTACATCAGCATTTCCCTGTTCTTCCTCTCCGTGAGACAATCGTGGGTTATCCCTGTGGACATCGGGTCCGCGGGACACGCGATTACACTTACGGAGCTCGAGCTCGCGCCCACAATGCCGCGTCTTAAAGGGCAACGTACAGGCATGTTAAAATGCCTGTACGGGCCCTTCTGCCGATGTATAGCGGCGTGAGCCAGTCGGCAAGGGGTTAAATAGCTGATATCTGGCTCTTTTGACTTACTGCACGGTTATTATTAGCTTTTCATCTTAACTAAAATCTGTATACAGTATTCTTTGGACAGCTGCAGTTATAAATGACCTGTAATTATTATAATAACCCAAAGCTCAACGCAGCCGTAAAACAGATGTACCAACTTTATTAAAGAAAAACACACTGGGACTTCGTCATATAGAAGATAATGGTCTCTTAGCCTGCTACACAAAATAATGAGCACAAAACATGTTATATAGTAACCAAACACTCCAGAACACACACATATACTGTATATATATAACAAAACACTAATACATTTTGAAGATGTTGATTTAAGTCAGTTTTAGCTTTGAATCAGTCTGTAGTGTTTTAGAAATGCTATGGCTTCAGTGGCCCTTAAAGTGGTAGTAAACTCTCTCTCTTTATTTTTACCTACAGGTAAGCTTATAATAAGGCCTACCTGTAGGTAAAATGAATATCTCCTAAACGTGCACGGTTTAGGAAATATTCCAGCGAGCAGCAGCCGGTGACGTCACTGGCACATGAGCTCTGAAGGAGCGTCATCGCAGCTTGTCCGGTCAGACGGCCGGAGCACCGTGAACCCGGAAGGAAGACTGGGTGAAGGTGGAAGCCTTTGCAGAGGTGACAGCGTGCCGCTGGAGGAATTAGTTCTAAGGTAAGTCTTTCATAATGGGCTAGTATGCGATTCATGCTAGCACATTATGACTTTACCTTGCAGGGTTTTTTTTTTCTTTTTTTTAAATCAGGAAATGCTTTATTGAAAAGTAAAAGCAAAGATATCCATGTTTACAACAATTCCAAGACAGGCATTCAAGTTTCTTGAACATAATTAAAAAAACTATCACTTAACAAACACAATTGTGTGAATCTAGCCTACCTCAGTGATAAAATGACAATACAGTGTGAACATACCGTGCCTTAATAAAGTATTCATACCCCTTGACATTTTCCACATTTTGTCATGTTACAACCAAAAATGTAAATGTATTTTATTGGGATTTTTTGTGATAGACCAACACAAAGTATCACATAATTTTGAAGTGGAAGGAAAATGATAAATGGTTTTAATTTTTTTTTTTTTATAAATAAATACTGTATGTGAAAAGAGTGGCATGCATTTGTATTCATCCCCCCTGAGTCAATACTTTGTAGAACCACCTTTCACTGAAATTACAGCTGCAAGTCTTTTTGGGTATGTCTTTACCAGCTTTGTACATCTAGAGTGACATTTTTGCCCATTCTTCTGTGCAAAATAGCTCAAGCTCTGTCAGATTGGATGGAGAGCGTCTGTGAACAGCAATTTTCAAGTCTTGTGACAGATTATCAATTGGATTTAGGTCTGGACTTTGACTGGGCCATTCTAACACATGAATATGCTTTGATCTAAACCATTCCATTGTAGCCCTGGCTGTATGTTTAGGGTCGTTGTCCTGCTGGAAGGTGAACCTCCGCTCCAGTCTCAAGTCTTTTGTAGACTCTAATGCCCCGTACACACGGTCTGACTTTGTTCGGACATTCCGACAACAAAATCCTAGGATTTTTTCCGACGGATGTTGGCTCAAACTTGTCTTGCATACACACAGTCACACAAAGTTGTCGGAAAATCCGATCATTCTGAACGCGGTGACGTAAAACACGTATGTTGGGACTATAAATGGGGCAGTGGCCAATAGCTTTCATCTCTTTATTTATTCTGAGCATGCATGGCACTTTGTCCGTCGGATTTGTGTACACACGATCGGAATTTCCAACACCAATTTTGTTGTCGGAAAATTTTATATCCTGCTCTCAAACTTTGTGTGTCGGAAAATCCGATGGAAAATATCCGATGGAGCACACACGCGGTCGGAATTTCCGACAACACGCTCCGATCGGACATTTTCCATCGGAAAATCCGACCGTGGGTACGGGGCATAACAGATTTTCTTCTAAGATTGCCCTGTATTTACCTCCATCCATCTTCCCATCAACTGTTTGTTGTGTCCCCCACATGGCTTCTCGCAAACTGCAAACAGGACTGCTTATGGCTTTCTTTCAACAATGGCTTTCTTCTTACCACTCTTCCATAAAGGCCAGATTTGTGGAGTGCATGACTAATAGTTGTCCTGTGGACAGATTCTCCCGCCTGAGCTGTGGATCTCTGCAGCTCCTCCAGAGTAGCCATGGGCCTCTTGGCTGCTTCTTTCATTAATGCTCTCCTTACCTGGCCTGTCAGTTTAGGTGGATGGACATGTCTTGGTAGGTTTGCAGTTGTGCCATACTCTTTCCATTTTCGGATGATGGGTTGAACAGTTCTCCGTGAGTCATTCAAAGCTTGGGATATTTTTTTTATAACCTAACCCTGCTTTAAACGTCTCCACAACTTTATCCCTGACCTGTCTGGTGTGTTCCTTGGCCTTCATGATGCTGTTTCATTAAGGTTCTCTAACAAACCTCTGAGAGCTTCGTAGAACAGCTGTATTTATACTGAGATTAAATTACACACAGGTGGACTCCATTTACTAATAAGATGACTTCTGAAGACAATTGGTTCCACTAGATTTTAGTTAGTTAGGGGTATCAGAGTAAAGGGGGGCCGAATACAAGTGCACCCCTACACTTTCCACATATTTATTTGTAAAACAGTTTGAAAACCATTTATCATTTTCCTGCCACTTTGTGTTGGTCTATCACTTAAAATGCCAATAAAATACATTTACATTTTTGGCTGTAACATGACAAAATGTGGAAAATTTTAAGGGGTATTAATACAAGGCACTGTATATCCCTTTCATGCCCAAGCCTATTTCTGACATTTGTTGCTTACAAGTTAAAATCCATATTTTTTGCTAGAGGAAAAAGGAAAAAACCTCCTGCGTAATGTATACAGGGGCTGAAGTGCCAGAAGCAGATGCAGCCCCTGACCCCGACGGCTCACCCTGGCCAGCTATCCCAGGTCCTTCAGGGGGGGAAGGTGCTGCAGAAGGTGGGTCCTCAGAGCCTGAGGGAGATCCCCTAGAGCCTAGAGCAACAAGGTGGAGGTATCACACAAATGAAACACTGACTGCTGAGCGATGTAGTACAGCAACTGCCGCTGCTACCAATGCCCAGTCTAGTGTTTCTAAGTAAATGCTGCCTGGGAGAATGCCTGTGTCCCACCTTACATGCGACCGTCAGCTCTGTGTCCCTCCATAGGCTGTGTGCACCTGAAAAAGTGTGCTCTTTATAGCCTGTGCAGCCGGCGATGTGGGCGTCTAAGCACGCCGGACGTCGCGCTCCTCCAGCCCCCGGACGTCGCACTCCTTCCGCCCCCCTCCTTGGTTTTTTACAAAAACGTGCGCTTTCCCACGCCAGCCGATCCTCCGGGACAAGCATGGAGGGGAGGCTGGGGTGGAGGAGGAAAAGAGAGAGGCCGGCAGATGAGAAACCTGCCAATAGTAGTGGCGGCGGCGGTGGCGCAATATACTACCGCTTTTCAAGCCACCCCGGTCCCCTTAAACCTCGGGGGGAATATCCCTGAGGAAAGAGCCCCCCATCCCATCCTACCTGGAGCTCGGCTGGAGGAGCTGTACAGCGTGGACACTGAGACAGCCAGATCAAGCATGAGAAGGTATGTGCTCTGGGCAGCCCCCGGTGGCGACAATAGGCATAGCATACATTTACTTAAAGGAGAAACCTACTAGAATTAAAAAATTCTGAGGAATCTCCCTTACCTTATCCAGCTGCAGGGTTCTGTTATACAGACCCAATCTTCACCTCTCACGGTGGGCTCCGTTTGGAAAACCTTCAGAGACAGGGGCCCCCTAGAAAAGGAGGATCCGCAGTTCTGGGCCCGTAAAGCATCCCACCAGGGATATGGCTAGAAAAACCAAATACTGGATCCCGGGGTCCAGCTCTCTAAAAAGAGAAGCGTTACAGGTAAAACCTCGTTTCTTCAGACACGAGGCCCGGGTACCATCCAATTCGGCCTAGAAAGGACACCTTGAAATGGAACCGGTTCGCATGGCTTGCCCCAGTATAGGATATAGGATATTCCCTTTGGAGCTCAGCACAGCACATCTTTACACGTGACCAACACCTAAGACACTGGCGAAAAAACTGAGGTATCCCCAGTAAGGGGAAGGGTTATATAGGGGGTTGAACTTCCTGTCTAGGGTGTGACCAGTGTCCAATCACCTTGTGATACCCATAACCCATCAGTAATTACTGAGGTTCTGTGTCCCGTGATGTACGAGAAAGAAAAATGTTTTTTTTCTTGTTTATTTTTTTTCTGTTACATTGTCACTTTAAGAAGAAATGTGATCACTTTTATTGCTGTCACAAGGAAAAGACCCCAAATCCCTCCTTTGCACTTCAAAGTATTCAGAACGCCAAAAACAGCGATTCTGAATACTGTTGTGTTTTTTTTTTAAACGGCGCCATTGGCAACCGAGTAAACCAGAAGTGATGTTGTGACGTCGCTTCCGTATTTACACAAAGGAGACTGGAACGAAGCTGTTTCCAGCTACCTTCCAGTCTCCCTCTAGCCGGCGGAAGTGCCGGATCGTGTCTCCAGGTGGGACGGGAGGCCTGGCAAGAACGGCGGGAGGGGGGAACATTCCCTCTTGCTCCTTCAGGATAACAGCCGAGCAGTTTTTAGCCACATTGGTTGTTGTTATCCCTGAAGAGCCGACCGCCCGCTCTAAAAAACGGTACTGGGATGATGCAAGCAGCTGCATGCATCATCCCGGTAGGACCCCTTAAAGTCGAGGCTGCATATGTGCGTATGGTCGGCGCTAAGGGGATATAAACAATAGAACCAGGCTTCCCTAGTCACCACCTCTTCTAACCAATGTACAGTAAAATTCACCTGTCAGAGGGGTTTTTTTTTTCTCAAACAAAAAGGTTTTTATTTCAGCAAAAATTATTACATACATTTCCGGAACAGACATGTTCGAGTACAAAGTAGCGGTACAATCAGACATGAAGATAATACATATTGTATTCCTTTTCCCCCATATTTTCCCAATCAAACATATCCTATTATTGCGTCTCTCCCAATAATCCTCCACCTGCACATCCATATCTTCAGCAAAACAAAATACCATCGTTTGCTCTTACTTATTGCAGTTATCGGTTTCTCTAAAATAAACGGTCCATCACTAGATCTACTGGCGCGAGTCCAGGGACCCCCAGCCACTGTGCCCAGAGTTTTTCGAATTTTTTGGATGTTCCCCTGTGTTGAAAAATAATTTTTTCCAGACGGATGGTGTTTCCCATTTGTGCGATCCACTCCTGTTTCGTGGGAGGGTCTTCAGATTTCCAATGCCTAAGAATTAACATACGTGCCTGAAATAGAGTCCTATTGACGGCTTGCTTAAGAATATCACCTGTCAATAAGTCATCTATTATCCCTAATAGGCATGGTTTGGGGTCTAATGGTATCTGTATCTGGAAGACCATATTAATGGTATCCAGCACATCTTTCCAATATAAATGAAGTTTAGGGCATCTCCATAGGAGGTGGATAAGATCTCCGTGCTCTCTACGGCATCTTGTGCATGTGGGGTCTGTGCCAACACCCATACGAGCAAGTCTAGCCGGTGTATAGTGTACCCTGGACAATATATACAACTGGGACAGTTTTTGAGCAGCATTCAATGAGCACAAGGGGACCGCCTGCAGAGCCTCGTCCCATTGTTCCTCTTCAAACGCGCCAACATCCTGCTCCCACCTGGCCATAACCTTCAATGGCGAGTCCCCCATAACCAAACCCAGAAGCATAGCGTAGCAGTCCGATATGAACCCTTTATATGTATTTATTTCTAGGAGGAAGTTAAAGACGGGCGCGGGTTCTAGAGTCCATGTCTCTGGACCTCCCTGGGCATCTATCGCATGTTTAAGTTGCCGGTAGTAAAAATTCATGGAGAGCGGTAACCGAAAGGCCTCTCTAAGTTCCGAAAAGGATCTCAGCTTGCCATCTTGGAATATATGCGTCATGTGTGATAACCTATATTGCTTCCATTTCCTCCCATATGGTATTTTTGCTATTTCCATGTAGTGGTAATTTTCCCAAATTGGGCTATATTTAGTATATCCTTGTACTTTCTGTAGCATCCTGGTCTTATTCCAAATCTTTTGCATAAGAGCATAAGTTGGAAAGAGTTTGTTGGATTTGTTGTAATGCAACGCCTCCAGCCCATCCAGGGCCTCGCACTTGACTGTAAAGCGAAGTAGCTGGGCTGAGGGGTCCCGCAGATTTAATTCTATTTCCTGTGTAGGCCTCAGAACTCTGGTAATGTGTTGTAGCTGGGCAGCTAGGTAATATACCCAAGGATTAGGGAGCGCCAGGCCCCCGTCGTCCTTGGGACGCTGGAGTTGCTCAAGTTTAATTCTGGGTGGTTTTGATAGCCATATAAATGATCGGAAGAGTGAGTTAATAATTCTGAACTTTTTTAAAGTAATGACCATTGGGGAATTGTGGAGAATATATAACAGTTGGGGCATAAGGATCATTTTTATTAGATTAATCCTACCTACTTGTGATAGCTTCAATTTGCTCCATACTTTGACCCGGTCACGACAACGATTGATAAGAGGGGTTAGGTTTAAGCTGACATAGTCTAACACACGGGGAGTAACTTGTATGCCTAGGTACTTGAGAGATGTCGATACCGGGATGTCCATTATATTGTCTTGAGAAGGGGGGAGCTCACGATCCAACAATAGAAGGGAGGATTTGGTCCAATTAATAATTAGACCCGAGTACTGCCCGAATCGGCCAATGACTCTCATTGCCTCCGACAGCGACGCTGACGTATCACCAAGAAGCAGCATGGTGTCATCAGCATACATGATAACTTTCTCATGGACATCCCCGTATCGAAACCCCCGAACCAATGGGTTGCTGTGTATCATAGAGGCTAAGGGCTCTATGGCCAGGGCAAACAAGAGGGGAGACAGGGGGCAGCCCTGTCTCGTACCTCTATATAAATTGAAAGGTGCGGAAATCCGTCCCCCCTCTCTAATGACTGCCATCAGAGAAGAGTATAATAGCTGTACCCATTTAATGTAGTTGTCCCCAATCCCAAACTTCCTCATTACTGCCCATAAATAATCCCATTCGACGCTATCGAACGCCTTGTGGGCGTCCAGGGAAAGCAGTGCTCTATCTCCCGTATTATCTGACTGGGATTGGATATTGAGAAAAAGTCTGCGCAAATTGATCGCAGTCGATTTCTGCGGCATAAAGCCGAATTGGTCTGAATGTATTATGGTGGATATGACCTTGTTCAGACGCAGCGCCAGTACCATGGCGAGGATCTTCACATCAGTTTGTAAAAGTGAGATCGGGCGATATGATCCCGGGTCTAGTGGGTCTTTGTTGGGTTTTAATATCAGGACTATGCTTGCTCTTGTCATTGACTGGGGGAGATCGCCATCTTGTTTTGCTGCATTAAATACCTTCAGCAGGTGTGGAAGTATAGATTCCCCATACTGTTTGTAAACTTCAATGGGGAGTCCATCGTCCCCCGGAGCTTTAGAGTTGGGGAACAGACTGGTCGCCACCTGTAGTTCCTCAACAGTAATGGGGTCATCCAGCTCATCACGAGATGTTTCAGATAGGCTGGGGAGCTGGACCTCATCTAAGTATTCAGTGAGTGATTCCTGTGAGTAATTTTGTTTAGATTGGTATAGTGAGGAGTAAAATCTCACCAATTCTGCTAGGATCTGGTCTGGGCTATTTGTTAATCCTCCCTGAGGAGAGCGTAGTGCTCCAATCGATGGAGAGGTCTGGTGGGAGTGGGCAATAGTTGCTAACAGACGACCAGTGTGCTCTCCCTCCTCATAATGTGCAGTTTTTTGAAAGAACCTCTTTCTCTCTGCAGTAGACGATGTGACCCTATATAGCGCCTCTTGCGCTGAAAGCCATGCATCCTTATTAGCCTGAGTAGGATCAGCAATAAATCGCTCCTCTAAATCTACTGCCATATGTTCTATTCCCTCCCCATGCGCACGGATCCTCCTTTTAACCGCTTGAATTTCAGCAATAAAAATGCTACGCAGGACTGCCTTAAAGGCCTCCCATGATAGAGCAGAGGGAGTCTCACTGGCATGAACCCGCCAGTATTCTGCAATATGGAGTTCTATTTGCTCATGGGAAGGGAAGAGATTCAGCCAGAATGCATTCATCTTCCACGGAGCCTTAGCCGTCGTGGAAGGAGGACGCACCTCCAGAGTCACAATCAGTGGTGAATGATCAGATACACTTCTAGTACCATATGTCACCGTCGAGATGTAGCGGTCCGCTACTCCCGAACACAGGCAGAGGTCAATCCGTGATAGAGAGGAGTGGCCCCTGGAGAAGCAGGAGAACTGACGCACCTCCGGATTCCCCGCTCTCCAGAGGTCCTTCCATCCCACCTCCCCCATAAACCTACTGAGTGCTGTACCGCCCCCCCCCCTCCCCCTCGCTACTGGTGGGTGCTTGTCTAAAAAAGGGTCAGTGTAGTTATTAAAGTCTCCGAAGGCATACAACGGGACCCCAGGATATCTAACATGGTATGCCAACAGAGCTCTCACTACTTGGTTGTTATACGGGGGAGGCACATACACAAAGGCTAATATACATTTGAGAGTAGATAACCTACACAAAAGAAACACATATCTCCCTTCTTGATCAATTTCGGAGCCGAGCTCCACGTATTCTATGGAACTATGCACCAATACACTCACACCACGAGAGTATGAGGTATGGGTGGAGTGGTATGCCTTACCCACCCAGCGAAAACCAATGCAAGACAATGAGTCCTTGGTGAGGTGGGTTTCCTGTAAGGCGCAGATGGCTGGGAGATGTTTCCGAAGTAGCGATGATACCATAGTCCTCTTCAGGGGATCATGCAGCCCTCTGACGTTCCATGAAAGCACAGTTACTGTGGTCATCTCACATTGAAGAAAAGGTGACTGGTAGCGGTAACACACTGCTTGCTTCTCCTATGTTCACAAGAATGAGACAGGAGGGCTGCTGTGTGGGATCGAAGTGGGAATGTTGGGTAAGCGAATAGCTTGAGGGTGGGAAGAAGGGCCATGCGATCACCCGCATAACAATGTAGCTTTACAGTTCCGGAATAAGTCTGTACGTATAAAGAAAACCTCAGAACGCACAACGATGCGTCAAACAAACTTGGGGGCCTCTTCCGAGCCAGGTTCCACGCCTGTACCAGCTCATCGCCTAGAAGGGCCCGCTTGCTTTGTAATCCAGGACTCCAAGATGTCAAAGTAGATGACAAACTTCTGTGGGACAACGGGTCCCATAGGCAATCCAGGGGCTCCTGGACCTCCAGCCCAAAGTACCTGATGGGTACTGACATGCACTTCATCAGGGTTTAACTTGCATCCGAGCTCGCATTATTTGGTGAAGAAATCATTGTATGTTTCCGGCACTGCCCCCGTCCAGGGGAGAAATATGAAAAAGACCTGTATTAGTATGAGTAGCGTCAATCAAGTTCCATGCCTGGTCTCCGCTCTTGTCTGAATTCATTTTCGTTGGCATCCAGCCAGTCAGAGGCCTCCGCCGGGTGTTCAAAGAAATGTGCTTGACCTCGTAGAGTAATTCTAAGTTTCGCTGGATATAGCATTGCATAGGAGGCTTGTAGCTTTTGTAGGCGTTTTTTAATTTCAGTGAATCTTGCGCGACTCTTCTGAACCGCGGCGGAGAAATCGGGGTAGAAGGAAATACGGGTACCATTATATTGGACATTCCTTTTCTCTCTGGCTAGCCGCAAAATTATCTCTCTGTCCCGGTAATTTAGAAGACGGGCCAGGATCGGGCGAGGAGGGTGCCCCGGGGGGAGGGGTCTGGTGGGTACTCTGTGGGCCCGTTCCACAGCATATAGGTGGGTAAAGGCATCCTTGCCAAATACATCCGACATCCATTGCTCTATAAACTGCGTGGGATCACGGCCCTCTGCTTTCTCAGGAAATCCCACGATGCGCACGTTATTGCGTCTGAGGCGATTTTCGAAATCCTCTGCACGTGTGTCAGTGGCTCTGGCTAATCGTGTGGTAGCCTGGGATTCTCTGATCATGTGGGGAAGCTTATCTTCTATTTCACTAATTCTGCTTTCTGCTGCAGTGGTCCGTTCTCGGATATTCTGGATGTCTTGCCTGAGGAGACTAACCTCCTCTTTCAAGCCTCCAAATTGTGCTTGCAAGTTATTGACAGATGCTGTGCATTTGTTTACCGCTCTCAGTATGGCTGCAAGTGTGGGCTGTTCACCCCCCTCCTCCTCCTCACAGTCATCAGGCTCCTCAGCTGCACCACTGTTAATGTCTTCCTGTGTTGTAATGGCGCTTGTCCCCTGTGTTGTCTCCCCCTCCTCCTCATCAGGATCATTGTGTATATCAAAGTCACAGTGAGACTGGGCTGCTAACAGGCTGGATTTGTCGTTAAGTTTCTGGGTATAGTACCTCATGTCCTTGGGGTGTTCAGCGGAGCCGTCCTTCATGCTTTTCTGTTGTTTGTTCTGTGCCTCTTTCAGTTTGTCAGCGCCACGCTTCTGTGCTGATGGCGGAGCGGCGCCATTTTGCTGGTCCATCCTCGATCCTTCTCCCTTCTGTCCTCGGGTCATCATACCCTCTGCACGGACCGGAGCAAGTGCGGGATGTAGCGGGGACTTTCCCAGGGCTGGTAAGTAGCTTTTGGGGCGAAGTCAGCACCGGGAACCGGATCAATTCAGGGTAACTGTGGGAGCTCTGTGACTAAGCGTCTGCTCACATGCCGCGCTGGCCACGCCCCCCTCTGTCAGAGGGGTTTAACTCAACCCACAAGCAACCTATCCATCACCAGTTACAATGGACTTAGACCTGGGGTATCCAGCCACAAACCCCAAAGATTTTCAAATTTGTGGGGGTGTCCCCTGTGTTGGTAGATACACTCCTCCAGCATAAGAGTTTTACCAGATCGTACAATTTTTGTTCAATCGGTACAGTTTTCGCCTGAAAATACAATACAAGTACATTACAGCCCTTCCGAATTTTTTTTTTTCTGTCGTACGAGAATTTTCATACTTTAGTAACCTATTCGCATTCAATATGGAGACTAGCATGCAAAAAAAGACAGATGATCATTTGTCCAATAATCTCATCGTTTGTACTAGGCTCTACAATCTGATGATACTACAGCGGTCTCCCCTGCTGTGCTATTGTGTTCTGGTGGTGGTGGTGGGGGGGGGGGGGGGGCGGTTCCCCACCTAGGGTTGCCACCTCATCCCTTTAGAACCGAACACTTTTTCATTACACAGATTCTCTGACAGATTAAAGGTGGTAATTAAACTCACTTGGTGCCTTATCTGCATTAAAC
This sequence comes from Lithobates septentrionalis, assembly GCA_037952835.1. Taxonomy (NCBI): domain Eukaryota; kingdom Metazoa; phylum Chordata; class Amphibia; order Anura; family Ranidae; genus Lithobates; species Lithobates septentrionalis. The sequence goes on along the minus strand of JBBDGP010000738.1, from coordinate 2,003,125 downwards.
TAGCCTCAAATTTTTGTAATTCATATGGGTTTAAAGCAGGGGTCTCAATCTGGTGGCCCTCTGGCTGTTACAAAATTACAAGTCCCATCATGCTTCTGCCTATGGGAGTCATACTTGTAACTGTGAGCCTTGCAATGCCTCATGGGACTTGTAGTTTCGCAACAGCTGGAGGACCGCCAGTTTGAGATCCCTGGTTTAAAGGAATGGGGTGGTAACCCTACCCCTGCCAGAACACACTAGTCAGCACTCTCAGCCACTGGCTGAGAGCGCTGATCGGATGTCGATCCGCAGACCTTTTTCAGTCATGCCCCTTTGACAGAAGATGGACGAATGGCCGGCTTCTCTTGGACTGGCTGCCATACACACAGGCCGAATGTCAGCCAGTTTCTATTGAACCGGCCGATGCTGCCCATTATTCGGCCCGTGTGTACAGCCCTTAACTGCTAGTCTCAAGAGATTTGTTGTGAGGTTTGGTAATGTGAGTAGTGCGCTGCTCACAGTTTTCCTTGCTTGAGAGGAAGCTGCATCTGAGGGCCTGCAGTGCTAAGCTCTCCCTGCCTCTGCTTCATTCAGTCACTTTTAATCTGTGCTTACTACATTTCTTTTTTTTCACAAGAAAAAATGTTTATTCAAGATATTTACCAGTACAACCGATACTACATCTCTACTGCTGCTTCTTGGTTATCAGTCATCAGATCACTATCAGGGGGCAGATCATCAGGGAAAAGCCCTGTTCCTCTTCCAGGGTGGCTTAAATTAATTAAGACGGATACATAGTAGGCCCCAATGCCACATCCTTGACTCAAAAAAAAAGTTGGACTTCACCTCACCAGAACAAAGGAAGTTATATAAAATATCATCACATTTATGAGAGTCTGATGCCGCGTACACACGGTTGGAATTTCCAATAACAAATGTTCAATGTGAGCTTGTTGTCGGAAATTCCGACCGTGTGTAGGCTTCATCGGACATTTGCTGTCGGAATTTCCGACAACAGAAATTTGAGAGCTGGATCTCAAATTTTCCGACAACAAAATCCGTTGTCGGAAATTCCGATTGTGTGTACACAATTCCAACGCACAAAATTCCAGGCATGCTTGGAATCAAGCAGAAGAGCCATTTTCTCGGCTCGTCGTACGTGTTGTATGTCACCGTGTTCTTGACGTTTGGAATTTCCGACAACATTTGTGTGACCGTGTGTATGCAAGACAAGTTTGAGCCAACATCTGTTGGAAATCAATCTACGGTTTTGTTGTGGGAATGTCCGATCATGTGTACGCGGCATTACAGTTGCTGCAGCTGGATGGGGCTGAATGGTGCATCTAGCGTTATGTATGTTTAGGCAGTATCTGCCCAGGGACAGATACCCAGAATGCAAGCAGTCTGTGTTCTGGTCATTCTTTCACTGCCCATGTCTGTCCAGCTGCAGTAGCTGTCAAACTCTCAGGCTGACAGGCGGCCTGCTGCCACAAGGCTGAATGGCGCTCCAGGACCCCATGAATCGGGGCTAAATGCCAAGTGTACATGGGGCCTTATATTCTGGTACTATACTTCCTGTTCTTTTTTGTGTTTTCCCATAATACAGATTAGCACACTGTAGTATACACAAGTAAAACTTACTTCTAAACATGGCAAGGCTAGTGTATACTCTTACCACGTTCATTTTAAAATACACAGATTGAAATTGTAGACACACACACAATCCCTTAAGGCCAGTTGCACACAAGCGTAATAATTTACTCGTGTTTACTCAGGAACTTGTTGACAGAAATCCTGTGAGTAAAAAAAAAAAAAAAAAAAAAAAGACCTGAGTAATATTGAGTATGGGCATGTAAAGGTGCGTAAGCATACAGGCAGTCCCTGGGTTGCAAACAAGATAGGTTCTGTAGGTTTGTTCTTAAGTTGAATTTGTAAGTAAGTTGGAACAGGTACATTTTTCAAGTGCTAACTCCAACCAACAAAATATTTTTAAGTTTTGGGTAGCATAGGGAAGGGTTAACACCCCTGTAAGGTTTGTTTTGCTGTCTGTGCCCCTGCTCAGAAGATTTCACTTTCTGTCCCTGTGATAATTAGATTTTGAAAATTTTGGGTTGTCATGGAAACAAGAATTGGTAATAAAGCTTCAGTGGAGACACCTTTTTCCCATAATAACTCTTACAGGGGTGAATTTCCCTTCCTAGGGGTAGATTTTCTCTCACTTTCTGTTGTCTCCCTCCGTTTGTAAGTAGGAGTCATTTGTAAGTCAGATATATGTAACTTGTGGACTGCCTGTATAGATAAGTAAAATTCTTCTTCATTGCCAGTGTTGTAATATATACATATATACTCGCGCAAACATGCTTATAGACGAGTAAATGCGTATGCGAGTAAATTACTGCGCTCAAATACAAAATTTTCTATTTGTGTTTCACTCCTCTGTACTCACCGCTGTATTACTGATCTTTACTCAGCCGTTTGCAATGTCCCCTAGACCAGCCTTTTTCAAGCAGGGTTTCCAGGCCCCCTGGGGTGCCTTCAGGTGTCTTCAGAAATTGCCCAAAAACTGTATACAAGATACTGGGTGCATCAAGCCTGCCTATTAGTTATTACAAAGCCACAGGTTTTCATTGTGCACCATTACAGCCTTCCAGCCACCAGTGTCCTAACAACCAATTATGTCATTGGTTGATAAGTAGGACGTTGGGCACCTGCCCCTCTCCTTCAGCACCAGGGTCACATTAGCTGAGTGAGGGACAGAAGCCGAAGGAGAAGAGAAACATTGGAATACTAATCAGTATCAGCAAACATGTATTTGCTTTGGAAGAATAAATCACTGTGAATGTTGGGTATCCTAAGCATGTGGATGTTGCTACATTATACAAAACTATTAGTTGAGTTTTTTTAAATTTTAGAATAGGGTGTCTTAAGATTTTTTAGCATTTTAAAGGGTGCCTTGACTAAAAAATGGTTGAGAAACACTGTCCCAGACAACAATGCATCTTATTTCAAATCAGTAAAAACTCGTCGTTAAGGAGACTAGACCAGGTTTCCAATAGGTTTGGGCCTGCCAGCTGGCTTTTGTTTGCATCAAAGCTGTTTCTCTCCCCTTAGAAATCTTTGGGAATACAAAGCCCAGCCTTGTTTTTTTTCCAAGCAGAAAAAAAATTTTAAATAAGGGTTGCTTTGGGCAATACAATCCCCCAGTTCTCAGATACTTTTATAGGTGAAAGTTACCAATATGGGATATTTTACAAAAGCAAAACATTTTGGGTAGCACTTCATACCTTAAAGCCTAAATTTATCTAAAATGAAAAACATAAAAATCAGCACAAGGGACATTACTTGCAGTTAGCATGAGGTGGCCTTTGTGTTGATTCTTCTTTTCAGGAGAAATCTTCCTCTGATGGATCTGGTCGGAAAAAGCCGACATAGTCAGGCTCTCTTGCCAGCTCTATAGCTTTATTAACCCCTACTGAACTGGAAGCCTATGGAGGCAGGGGTGAAGGAGGGGGCAGGGCCGGAGGAAGAAGACTCAAATCAAGGGACACATCATACTAACTGTATTTTATGTCCCTTATGCTGATTGTTCTGTTTTTAATTTTAGCTAAACTTGAACTTTAAAATAGAAAATTAATATTATGAAAAATTTGCATATTGTTTTTCTATTCGGAGAAAGAATTATTTTTTCTCATTGACAACAAAGGTTTAAAATCATATAAAAGCACCATATAGACCAAAAAAGATCAAAGTGCATCTATAGGTTTCATTTTGTAGCTCCATAAGTCTTGTCAAGATATATTTTTGGTCCCCCCCCCCCCCCCCCTAGTTTTCAAATGATTTCAAAATACAGATTACCTTTCAGTATATCGAAAAGAGAAGGTATTAAGGTGCTGTAAAGAACATAGCACATATCATGAGGGACTCCATTTTAGTTTTAAGACACCATTTTAGTTTTACAGGAAAATTGAGAAAACTCAAATGTGAGTTTTAACTGAAACCAATATTATCTTTAAGCTGTTATCTATAGAAAACCTTCTCAAGGTTGCCTATACATTTTAGCTAGAATATGGAGTTTGGCCTAGCTCATGTTTGTTCTTGATAAGATAAAGTGCGTCCTTCACCTGTTAATGAATATTCTAGTAGAAATGATGCAAGATTTTGTCTTATAACACCAGCTAATAGTTAAATATTAACTGAACCTATTTTCATTTCAATGACATGTATAAGGTTAGTAAAACTCCTCCCATCCCTCAAACTGCATAAATACTGTCCCTTTTGACCAATACAAATTAGATGTCATTAAGTGGCTAAGCAAACCTGTCTCCTGTGTCACTTTATTGATATCTCCAGGCCTGGGGGTCAACGGAGGTCTTCCTGCATTACCTGAACCTATCTGGGTGGTCTTAGAAGCCGTAATTGCCTACAATCTGGGGGCTCGCCGGGAAAAAAAGCCAAATAAAATCATATCTGAAGGTAAGTCTTCATTTTGTCTTTATTGACGAAATATTTCTTGCCTCAGCTCTGATTAAAGCTTTTTAGACCCGTAAATTAGTAGGGGATAAGAACCACGCCAGAGGTTAATATTGGAGGGTTTTTGGGAAACCCACAAAGATAAGCAGTACTGCATACACATATATAGAGACATTCCTTTTGGGAAGGGATATGAAGTGGTTAATGAGGAAATAGACTCCGGTGACCCCAAAATCCTTTGCTTTTTCTTATCTATCGCATTAGAAGTTATAAGATAATCTGTTGTGTGTGTGTGGGTCAGAAGACTGGGTGGTAAGAACAGTCGACTCCCACTGTCAATATGGGTCAGAAACAAGGTAAAGAAGATCCTCCCCCTCTTCCCAATCCAGGAGAAACGTGTAAGGATTTTGTAGCCAGAATTTGTGGTACTAATTATGAATTCATAGTCCCATGGGTTTCAAATTTAGCGGGATGGACCGAAGCCATACACAGTGTAGACCCCTTTCCCCGGGATGGCGCTAATGATGAATTTCACATAGATATGATAAAAGGATTGTGTTTAGGAGATAAGAGAGCTTTCCCTTGGTACCCCGGGGATCCTCAATGGGATATGGATTATATGGAAAAGGGAGGAGAGAACTGGTTAAAATACGCCCCATATTGGTTTCAGAGGGATAATAAGAAACAGAAAAAGCCCACCAAATGTTTAAGTAAGGAAGATTATGACCAGAAACATAGAGAAGAAGCCGATAAAAAGAGATTTGTCCCTGACCCAATAGCCTCACCCCTGCCAATAGTCAGTCATCCTCCACCCGCATATGTACATGTCTATCCAAGTTTAAGAAAGGAAGATATTGATCTCCTGGCTGGACATTATGCAACCAGACAACGGCAGGTCCCCCTCGCTCCACAACCACAACAGCAGATCCCTCCCGCTCCACAACAAGATAGACAGCACCCACAGAGGGCCCGAGTCGAGGTAGGGGAACCAGAAGATGATCAGGGAGCTATAGGAGGGGTAGTTTCACCACCTGGCCAAGAGCAGGAGGAAGAAGACGTTAAAGGGGATAGAATACTTAGTCCCCCTAAAACAAAGAGTGGAACTGTATATAGTAACACTAACCTTCAAGCACCTTTCATGACCATTGGAAATGAATTATTAAAAAAGGTAATAGACATTGAGGACATTGACAGGATAGTAAAACATTGCCCCAAACCCACCGCCTCTGCAGGTGGCACTTTAACTTACTTAAAAAAGGCCTGTAAGGGTAGAAATTACACACAGGAAGACATGCGTCTTATCATTGATGGTATCATAGGACACACCAGTTCCTGGAACTGGACAAATGTTCCAAGTATAAACACTATTGACACTGGAAACGCGGGAGCATATGGGTTAAACACAGTACTAGGTAGGAACACCATGTGGACAGAATTAGAGACTGAAATGATGAGAGTATTTAAAAATAAAAGTTCCCTCCCTACTGCCATAGCATGCAAACAAAAGTCAGGAGAAACTGTAGTTGAATTCTGGAAAAGGTTTCATGAAAATTGGACAACAGAAGCTGGATTAGCTACAACTACTGATGTGGGAGCTTTGTTTATTCAAACTTTTATGAATAATCTAAAACCCCAGTTCGCCTTGGTGGTGAAACAGATGATATCTGAATGGACCACACAGACGATTGACCAATTTCAGGAAACCTTAATACAGAAAGAAGCAGCAGGGTGTTTTGATGTAATAAAAGAGAAAGCAGTGAGTACCCTTTATCAGGGTGGAGTGCGAACTCAGCCTCCCCAAGATAATGGTGGACAATGGGGCAGTGGAAACAGAGGCAGAGGAAGAGGAAGAACAAAAGGGAGAGGGCATGGTTTTTCCAGACCACCCCAGCAGTCCCGCACATGTTGTTTTAACTGTGGACAACAGGGTCACTGGAGAAATCAATGTCCTTATGAATGGAATAACCCAAATACTCAAGATCAAGATCAAATGCATACACAGGGACCCCAATCTAGCCAACCAAATCAAGTTGCCCCAAAGCAACAGGGTCCCCGATTCCCTATACAGTGGAATCAACAGCAACTAAAATGAAGCTGCCCGGAAGGTAGTATCCCAGCATTTCCTTTGATCTCACACTCTTACAATGAACAACCAATTGTGACCCTATATGTCAAACATAGGCCTGTTCCGTTTTTAACCGATTCAGGGGCAACTCGGAGCACCCTCAGTGAGGACTACTACAGAGGTGAGACTAAAATTGCTGAACCTTCTATGGGAATTAATGGGATACTTACCAAAACATACAAAACACCACCTTTACCAGTAAGTGATGTTGAAAGGGGAGGTGCAACAGTCTTGCATCATTGTTTCAGGATTATACCAAATTGTCCTGTGAATCTCTTGGGTAGAGATTTGATGGGAAGATTGGGTATAACACTGAAAATGACTACTGAAGGAGGGGTCTTCGTACACTCCAAGGTAATACCAATATATTACACTGAGGATAGTGATCTCCCTCCACCAGATGATCCGGTATGGTCAAAAAGCTCCTTGGATGTAGGTCTTATTTCTTGTACCCCATACAAGGCAGCTTTAAAATCATGGGCACAGCCGGTTTATCACAAACAATACCCAATTTCAAAAGAAAAAGAGGAAGGAGTGGCCCCAATGGTGGAAAGGTTCCTGCAGCAAGGAATTCTTAAAGAGACACTGTCACCCTACAACACCCCCAGAGTTCAGGTATAGTGGAAAGGATGAACAGAACCATCAAAGATAAGATCAGGAAGGCCACTGGAGGTACGTATGCAAATTGGAAGAAGGTCCTACCAGCTGTACTAGCCGAGGTAAGAATGACACCCTCTAAAAAGACAGGATACTCTCCTTTTGAAGTCTTAATGGGTAGGCCATTCCCCACCCCATGGGCCAGACAGCCACTTATGTTAGAAAGAGGGGACCTAGATCTTATTCAGGAAGAATATGTAAAAAAACTTATTGAAACTTTGGATAAAGTTGAAAGGAATGTTGCTCGCACCTCTCCTTCTTCTTCACAGGAACCTACACACCCTTTCCAGGTGGGTGACACCGTGGTGGTCCAGAGATTGAACCGCACCAAGAAACAAGAGTTTCCCTTCGGACCCCCAACCACAGTGATCGCAGTCACCCGCACAGCTATTTTGGTAGAAGGACAACAGGCCTGGATTCATGCAAGTCGCGTAAAGAAGGTCAACCAGGACCCTAAGAAGCAAGGCAAAGATAAAGCACAGAGAGGTGAAGCAGGTGATATAAATCCTCGAAAACAGAGTGAAGCAGGTGGTCAAGACTCTGAACAAGATGACGTCGCTTATTTCACCACGGACTTCTGGGAAAGCCTTGTGCCTCCTATGCTGGGCTGCCCTGATTGTGTTCCTGCCAACTTGGCTGATAACTAACTGTATTTATTATTCTGAAGATTTGGGACTCATAAAGGGTATTTGTGGGGCCTCTAACACTCTACAACAGAATAATACACATGACAGACACAAGAGAAATGAAAACTCAGAAAGTTTTACAGATAAAATGTTATTGTTGAAGTTTAAATATAGCTACGCCCAGAAATCTGGATTTGAAAAATGTTGGATATGTAGTAAACTCCATCCTAGCACTGCTAGAATCCCCTTAATGGCAGTACCTCTAAACTTCACCCCATTCCTTAATGGCACACCTCCTGTCATCCTCACAGAAGTCATAAGAACACTTTCAAATAATACCCTTACTTTCCAAATTACTGGTAGAAGTCATTCCCCAGACTGGTGTTTTAGGCTGGGAAACTCCACAAATGGAGCTGAAGTTTGCCAACAAGCTAATATTAACTTTTCAATGACTTCAATTGAAAGCCCTTTCTTTCATACTTCAGAACCTGCCCTAAACACCACTCTAATAAACTTTCTTAACTCCAGTTCCACTTCCACAGTAGGACAATTATTGTCGAGTTTAACTTTTTCCAGTTTTTCTGATGAAATGATGACAATATTCAACAAACGATCCTTAGCTCTAGGAAACAGTATTTATATTTGTTGTGGAAAAATCTGTCACCCTTGGATCCCCACCGAACCCCAAGGATGGTGTTATCTTGCATCCCTAGTCCCCATCATGGGCGTAGTAGGAGATAGCAAGGGAGGACACCTCCTTGAAGCTAGCATGCATCCTAGGTACCCCCTCAAACACCGCAATAAAAGGGAGTTATTTCTTACAAAGGATAAGGCATGGGCTTGGTTTCCCTCATGGACTGGGTGGGGAATAGACTTAATGAAAAGGTTGAATAATTACACTGGAATCATTGATGAAATAATGGAAAAGAATTCTGATGATATTACTAAATTAAATATAGAAACTAGGGCAATTAGAAAACAATTAGAACTACACGAGTTAGCCATAGAAAGCATGAGTGCTGCCTTAACTGGGTTATGTGAAAACACAGAAGATTATGAGTGTTGTACCTGGTTTCATAACACAAGTATGGAAGTACCAGATTATTATGATATAATTGCACAACACCGGAAAGAAGTAAGCAAATTACAAGATGAAGCTAGAAACATTGCTAAGACATGGGATCCTTTTGCAAACCTAAGTTCTGGGATAGGAATTTTGGCATGGATAAAGAGTGCTGCCATAACTATAATTATGATTGCTCTTTTTGTTTTGTTCCTATATGCCTGTTATAAGCTTATAATGTGTATAATTGTTAAGGCATCCCGAACCCCTGATCCTGCTGCTGCGAATAGAATTTATCTGAGTATGTATTATGATAGAAGAAAATTTACATAACTGTGAAAGATAGTGAGCCATATAAATAATGTCTCAAAGAGGGGATTGTAAAGAACATAGCACATATCATGAGGGACTCCATTTTAGTTTTAAGACACCATTTTAGTTTTACAGGAAAATTGAGAAAACTCAAATGTGAGTTTTAACTGAAACCAATATTATCTTTAAGCTGTTATCTATAGAAAACCTTCTCAAGGTTGCCTATACATTTTAGCTAGAATATGGAGTTTGGCCTAGCTCATGTTTGTTCTTGATAAGATAAAGTGCGTCCTTCACCTGTTAATGAATATTCTAGTAGAAATGATGCAAGATTTTGTCTTATAACACCAGCTAATAGTTAAATATTAACTGAACCTATTTTCATTTCAATGACATGTATAAGGTTAGTAAAACTCCTCCCATCCCTCAAACTGCATAAATACTGTCCCTTTTGACCAATACAAATTAGATGTCATTAAGTGGCTAAGCAAACCTGTCTCCTGTGTCACTTTATTGATATCTCCAGGCCTGGGGGTCAACGGAGGTCTTCCTGCATTACCTGAACCTATCTGGGTGGTCTTAGAAGCCGTAATTGCCTACAGGTGCAACTTCAAGAACTCCTCCCAGAAGGACTGATCTCCAAGCCAGTACATAACATATCAGGCATATATACTGTGCGTTATATTGGTATATATATATATGTATATATATATATATATATATATATATATATATATATATATATCCAGAACTTGAACCGTCCTTCATATATGATTGTTTCACAATATAAAATCAACCTCACATTGAGCCTATGGAGGGCAAATATTCAAGCTAAATAATTCAATATTCAAATATACAGCCCAAGAAGCTCAACAAACTGCAAGTGTAATGTGGCAGCACATTGCAAGGAGATGCAGTATTTGAATAAACAGCACATAAAGGTCATAATACCAGCACACTGTTCATATATGCAGCTCATTGAATTGAAAAGATTGCCGATGTATTGTCTTCACTAGATGGATTTTCCCTCTGGATATTCCATCCAAGAGTATATTAACAGTCATATATGAAGCCAAATCCAATGATGTACAAATATATTGTGTCTGTTGAAAAGTTAAGTAGTACATCACGGAGGCCAGGTACATGTCATCGAATATAATAAGCCTCACATTAGAGATGTGGGGGCTACATATATTCATTTCACAGTGTGTTGTGTATATACTGTACATATCTGTTCTGGCAGGGGTGAAGAGGAGATCCAAATAAAAGGAGAGCACCTGTTAGCACCCGCATTTGTGATGGATTTATCGCTGATATGGCAACTTTTTAAGAAGCATCTTTTTTAAGGTATAAAGTGCTACCCAACACTTTTTGTTAATGTTATTGTTTTTTAAAGTAAGGCACACTTCAATTTTTTGATTATCCCATCTGATTAGTAACCATTTGTCTTTTCAGATATGGAGACTCTACTTCCCATATACACATTTATAGGTGAGGCTGTAAAAAAAAAAAAAGAGACATGATTGATCACACGACATCCCCTGCCTGTACTCTGGATAAAGCGGAGTTCCAACAGGTTTTTTTTTTTTTTTTAAACTACCCCCTGTAAATGTCACTGCTCGTTCTTTTACATGTGGCAATCGTTAACATCGTTGTCCCCTTTTCGTTACTTGTGCAGTATTGATTACTCACTGTGTTCTCCTTCTGCACAGTGCGGCCATCCTGACTGTGGGCATGTGAAGTATGCTGGCTACTCAGCATGCACCTCCTGATCTTGCGCATGTGCAGTGTGAAGGAAGCACGCCCCACTGCATGTCGGCCGATACTTGCATGTCCCCATGGCAACAATACAAACAAAACACTGCTACATTCCCTATTCAAAAATGGCACAGATCTTTGCCTAGCATCGCATCATTTCCTGTTTTAAAACAATGCGATGCTAGCCAAATGCCAAATGACTCCGCCCTACCTCACCAGAAGGAGGTACGTCATTTCCATGGCTGCATCGGCTCGTGGGATTGCTGTGTCATCAATCCCACGATCCGATGCAGCCATGGAAATGACGTACCTCACTGTGGTGAGGTAGTGCAGAAGTCGTCATGAAAAACAAAGAAAATGGTACTAAACAAAGTAAAAAAAATATATATCCAAAAACGAGGGAGGGTGGGGCTCTCTATTGAACAAGACCAAGTTGTATTTTTGCCTGGAACTCCACTTTAAGAACTTAGTATTAGTCCATGACTGCTCTTCTTTGGGGCTCTTTTTGTTCATTGCTGCCTGTGATATAATCAAACAGCACAAAGCCAAACGCAGGTTCTGAGATAGTCTGTAACGAAAAAAAGAAGAGTTTTATTGCAATATATTGATACATTTTTGTGACTATTGTGATTCATAATTTTCATTTCCTGATCTTTGGACATGCTGCATGGACCTATCTTTTAAAGAGTATTATTGCATTACTGCTGAAAGTAGAGGATCCTAGGGTGGAAGCTCAGGTTATATTTATGTCTGTGTTCCCATTCTAGAGATTTACCCTTATTTCCTGTTTTCCAGTCTTGACGAGCAGTCACATGGATAGAAAATCATGGAAAATCTTCCCAGTGATACAGCAATAAACAGAAAGGAAAGAAATAGCTCTTTTTATACGTAGACTGGAAAAAAGTTTACACTGCTATTGGGTTCCTTCCTTCACTGGTGATGATCATTATCCTCATTTCTTGTCTTCCTAGGGATAACATATGTGAGAAATATTCTCAGATTAACAGAAAGCAATAAAAAAAATCTGTCAATAAAGATTTGACTGGAGGTGGACTTTTCTTCTTACTTGACAAGCGGCAGACAGAACAGGAAGTGAGGGGAAATCTACATAATGAGTACAAAGACAGCGAAAAAAAAAAATTAAGGGGGGGAGTTAAATATCTGCCAGGTTTTTATTATTGCCTTGTAAAGATTATTATCTTGTAAAGATCCCCCTTATTTCCTATCCAGACATTGGGTGTTGGACAGAACAGTAAATATGAAGAAATCTGTCCAACATGGGCGGCAACCCTTCCTTAAAATATTAAAAGCTCCAAGAAAGGTTAAGACTGGATCTCTGGTTGGCTCTTGTGGCAATCTGTATACCAGTGCTGTTTGTACTATTTTATAATAGCTTTATGAATGTTTTGTAGCAAATAATGTTTTGCAGATGAAGACAGTAAGGAAGGCAGGCCACTGTCTTTGTTTTACAATTTAGAAGGTTTTAGAGTATTTTGGAAGGGTGGTGTTAAGCTCTGGGAGAGAGAGATAAAAACTGAGCAGCGCGGCTCTAATGCCACGTACACACCAGCGGACTTTACGGCAGACTTTGCCCGGCGGACAGGATTTGGTCGGACAATTCGATCGTGTGTGGGCTCCAGCGGACTTTGTTTTCTCAAAAGTTGGACGGACTTAGATTTGAAACATGTTTTAAATTAATCCGTCAAAATCGAGTCTGGTCGAAAAGTCCGCCGTCTGTATGCTAGTTCGACAGACAAAAAGCCACGCTAGGACAGCTATTGGCTACTGGCTATGAACTTCCTTGTTTTAGTCCGGTCGTACGTCATCACGTACAAATTCGACGGACTTTGGTGGATTGTGTGTAGGCAAGTCCGTTCATTCAGAAAGTCCTTCGTAAAGTACGTTGAAAAGTCCGCCGGGCAAAGTCTGCCGTAAAGTCCGCTCGTGTGTACGCGGCATTAGAGTAATAACTTAGTTTAAAAGGCTTTATTAAGCTTAAAAGTTAAACTCACATTTGAGTAGTTTAATTAGGCAAAGGTAGTTCTTTGTTCTGTCCTGGGTTGTCCTCCGGTTTCCAGCTGGGCTGCGGTGAAGGGTCAGTCCTCGGTTGCTTCAGTGGTGTCGGTGGCTCCGAGGCTGGGAGTTCACCAGTGTTAATTTTAGTCTTAGGACTAAAATGGCATTTTAGTTTTAGTCCCATTTTAGTCTTCTGCAATTGTTTTAGTTTTAGTCGTATTTAGTCGACTAAATCTCCAGTACATTTTAGTTGACTAAAATCTCCAGTACATTTCAGTAATTGCAATTTAGTTTTAGTCACAGTCTTTTGACTAAAATGGCATTTTAGTTTTAGTCTCATTTTAGTCTTAGGACTACAATGGCATTTTAGTTTTAGTCTCATTTTAGTCTGTTGACTAAAATGGCTTTTAGTCGTATTTTAGTCATCTCAATTGTTTTAGTTTTAGTCGTATTTTAGTCGACTAAAATGTTTTAGTCGACTAAATTAACACTGGAGTTCACACAGCAGGCACGTCAGCAGGTACGTCGGCAGGGAACGCCAGGTGCTCGAGAACGGGGGCGTGGCTTAAGCGCTCGTGTTTGGAGCATGCGTACTCCTTCGTCAGGCATGGATTCCAGCCATTACTGGCAATGTTTATATAGGAAAAGGTAAGGAGGAGCGGAGGGGAAGGGGTGGTGTCCAGAGCTGCTGAGTGCAGCAGACGAGCGTTGAATTCGAAATGCAGGTCATACACACATCCATTGGGCAGTCATTAGTAGAAACAAAGTGATTAAAAAAGGGGGGCAGATCTATAGATATCATATTGTCATATACACATGTAAACAGCATAACACTAATGCCCTGTACATACGGTCGGACATTGATCGGACATTCCGACAACAAAATCCATAGATTTTTTCTGACGGATGTTGGCTCAAACGTGTCTTGCATACACACAGTCACACAAAGTTGTTGGAAAATCTGATCGTTCTGAACGCAGTGACGTAAAACACGTACATCGGGACTATAAACGGGGCAGTAGCCAATAGCTTTCATCTCTTAATTTATTCTGAGCATGCATGGCACTTTGTGCGTTGGATTTGTGTACACACCATCGGAATTTCAGACAACGGATTTTGTTGTCGGAAAATTTTATATCAAGCTCTCAAACTTTGTGTGTCGGAAATTCCTATGGAAAATGTGTGATGGAGCCTACACACGGTCGGAATTTCCGACAACAAGGTCCTATCACACATTTTCCGTCGGAAAATCCTATTGTGTGTACAGGGCATAAAAATGATAAATAGATGAGCAAGAATAAGATGGAATATTAGTGGATTTCGGAAGTAGAAAGAAGGGAAATGAAATATAGGTATAAATGATAAAAAATAATAATTAATAAAAATTAAAGAAATATATATAAAACTATACTATACTAAACTATTTTAAACATGGCCTTTGAGATGAACATATAAGTTATTACTCTTAGAGCGGCGCTGCTCTGTTTTTCTCTCTCTCCCATGCTACAGAGTCCATTCTGCTTTTCTGAGCTGGCCGCCGCTCGCAACATATACCAGAACCTTTTTATATAGGTCTGGACTCAGAGGAAATTGGACTGAATTTCCACAAGACTGGTTCTTATTATCACCACTGCCCAAAAACACTTCACTAGCAGCTCCTGCCAGCGCTCCATCTCCCCCTTTTTACTGGTGTTAAGCATCCTCTATAAATACTCAACACTTCCCAGAACTTTAACCACTTAAGGACCAGCTTAGTTTTGAATTTTAGGTGTTTACATGTTTAAAACAGTTTTTTTTTGCTAGAAAATTATTTAGAACACCCAAACATTATATATGTTTTTTTTTCTAACACCCTAGAGAATAAAATGGCAGTCGTTGGAATACTTTTTTTTGCACCGTATTTGCGTAGTGGTCTTATAAGCCCACTATTTTTGGAAAAAATTCACTTGTTTGAATAAAAAAATAAGACAACAGTAAAGTTTGCCCAATTTTTTTAATATTGTGAAATATAATGTTATGCCAAGTAAATTGATACCCAACATGTCATGCTTCAAAATTGCGCACGCTCGTGGAATGGCATCAAACTTTTCCCATTCAAAATTCCCAATAGGCGACGTTTAAAAAATTCTACAGGTTGCATGTTTTGCATTACAGAGGAGGTCTAGGGCTAGAATTATTGCTCTCGCTCTACCGGTCGCGGTGATAACTCACATGTGTGGTCTGACCACCGTTTTCATATGCGGGCGCTACTCGAGTATGCGTTCGCTTCTGCGCGCGAGCTCGTCGGAGCGGGGGGGTTTTAAAACATTTTTTTTATTTTTATTATTTATTTTACATTATTTTATTTATTTTTACACTGTTTTTAAAAAAATTGTGTCACTTTTATTCCAATTACAAGGAATGTAAACATCCCTTGTAATAAAAAAAAGCATGACAGGACCTCTTAAATATGAGATCTGGGGTCAAAAAGACCTCAGATCTCATATTTACACTAAAATGCAATAAAAAAAAATTAAAAAAGTAATTTAAAAAAATGACATTGAAAAAAATATGCCTTTAAGAGGCGTGAGCGGAAGTGACATTTTGATGTTGCTTCCGCCCAGCAGTGTCATGGAGACAAGTGGGCCCCATCTTAGCCTCACTCGTCTCCAGACACAGAAGGGAGACGGATGCGATCGCCTCCGCTGCTACCGACGGCTCCGGTAAGCGGCGGAGGGCACCGGATCACGGCGGGAGGGGGGCCCCTCTCCTGCCACCGATAAAAGTGATCTTGCGGCGACTCCGCCGCAGGGACCACTTTTATCAGAAAGCCGGCCGCCGCACGAAAACAAGGATAGCGGGGTTATGGCAGCTAGCTGCTGCCATAACAACGATATCCACCGGCAAAGTTTGGACGTACATCACTGTGCGGCGGTCCGGAAGTGGTTAAGGGAAAGCTATATATATATGATAGAATATGAAAGCTGCCATTGCTAACCTAAGCACAGGCAAAGCATGGGTTCAGTTTGAAGGGAAAGAAAATTGGTTTACCGTAAATGTTATTTTTTTAATTCATACATTTTAAACTGTTTTGATATATATATATTAAAATGTATAATATAATATATATATATATATATATATATATATATATATGTATATATATATATTATATATAATACATTTTATTCTATTAACAGAATAAGGTATGAGGTATGTGTTATTAAGTTTATGCAATAACTCCAGGCAAACATCAGTGGTGTGTAAGACCGCAGAAAATCAAAAGTCAACTTTTATTAGTGTGGCTACATTATTTAATATATTTAGTATATATTAGTAAGTGTTCATCATTTGATTTTGCAATGCATAATAAATTAAAGCTGAACTCCAGATAAACTGCTATATACATGTACAAACAGGTTTTCCTTTATTACCTTAAAATTGAGCCTCTGAATTACTTGCTGGGATTCACTTTCCAAGATAACGCTGGAAAACAATATAATATTTGAGAGAAAAGAAGATCCACAAATAACACAGGTCATTCATACAGTGCCTTGAAAAAGTATTCATTCCCCTTAACACTTTCCACATTTTGTCATGTTACAACCAAAAACGTAAATGTATTTTATTGGGATTTTATGTGATAAACCAACACAAAGTGGCACATAATTGTGAAGTAGAAGGAAAATTATAAATGTTTTTCAACATTTTTTACAAATATGTGAAAAATGTGGCGTGCATTTGTATTCAGCCCCCTTTTCTCTGATACCCCTAACTAAAATCTAGTGGAACCAATTGCCTTCAGAAGTCATCTAATTAGTAAATAGAGTCCACCTGTGTGTAATTTAATCTCAGTATGAATACAGCTGTTCTGTGAAGCCTTCAGAGGTTTGTTAGAGAGCCTAAGTGAACAAACCGCATCATGAATGCGAAGGAACACACCAGACAGGTCAGGGATAAGTTGTGGAGAAGTTTAAAGCAGGGTTAGGTTATAAAAAAATGATCCCAAGCTTTGAACATCTCACAGAGCACTGTTCAATCCATCATCCGAAAATGGAAAGAGTATGGCACAACTGCAAACCTAACAAGACATGGCCGTCCACCTAAACTGACAGGCCGGGCAAGGAGAGCATTAATCAGAGAAGCAGCCAAGTGGCTCATTGTAACTCTCAGGTGGGAGAATTTGAACACAGGACAACTATTAATCGTGCACTCCACAAATCTGGCCTTTATAGAAGAGTGGCAAGAAGAAATCCATTGTTGAAAGAAGGGAACAAGAAGTCCCATTTGCAGTTTTCGAGAAGCCATGTGGGGGAAACAGCAAACATTTGGAAGAAGGTGCTCTGGTCAGATGAGACCAAAATTGAACTTTGTGGCCTAAAAGCAAAAAAACTATGTGGTGGAAAACGAACACTGCACATCACCCTAAACACACCATCCACACCGTGAAACACGGTGGTGGCAGTATCATGTTGGGGGATGCTTTTCTTCAGCAGGGACAGGGAAGCTCGTCAGAGTTGATGGGAAGATGGATAGAGCCAAATACAGGGCAATCTTATGCCGCGTACACACGATCGGAATTTTGAATTCTGCTCAAGCTCGGCTTGCATACACACGGTCACACAAAAGTTCTCTGAACTTTCGACCGCCAAGAACGCGGTGACGTACAACACGTACGACGGCACTAGAAAATGGAAGTTCCATACGAAGCACGCCAACCCCCTTTTGGGCTCCTTCTGCTAATCTCGTGTTTATCTCGTGTTAGTAGAAGTTTGGTAAGAGGCGATTTGCGCTTTTCAGCCGCGTGCTTTTCAGATCGTTACTGCTCTTCAGTTTGTGCTTGTGGGTTCATATCTGTTCTTTCTAATTGCGTGTAGTCAGTTCGCATCTGGGTTTCAGTGCGTATTATTATGGTACATATTTGTTTTTCAGTGCATTCTTGTCCGCTCGTTTCTGATTTTCAGCTCGCACTTCTCAGGCCTTTCTGTTTTTCAGTGCTTTCTGTTAGTTCGTTCTGACCAGCCGACCGTTTTGAAGCCATGTTGCGGTTACGTACTCATCGTTCATTCTGTGCGGGGGCTTGGTGTTGGGGTTCTTGCTTTGACCCAAGCCCAGGTGCCTCCCCTCCGCTTTCCACTCAAAAGGCCCAGGAAGGGGAGGAACGTGGATGAGGCAGCACTTGCCCTCATTCGGGATGCTCTTGCGACCCTGAGAGACCCCCCAGTGTTCAAGAGGGCTATGCCTGCATAGTAGCAGCGAAAATGCAGGAAATGAAGGAGGGCCAATGCCTCATCTGTGAGAACATAATTTTACAGACCCTAAATAATGGGTTGAGTGTCCAACTGACAGAAAATACACACCTTTCTGAGTTTGTCCATCCTCCTCCTCCCCCTTCTCCACCTCCCCCTCCTCCTCCTCCATCTCCTGCCACAACTCGACGAACAAAGCCACAGCGTGCAGGGAAGCGTGCAAGTAAGACAAGAGGGTGGCCTGGGTTCAGTCTGGTCTGACAGAAGACGTAGTACCACAGCCTGGGGACATATATGTCATCTGCTGCTGTTCCTGATCTCTCAGAGTCCAGGACCAGATTGTGCTCCCTATTGTAAGGACTCCTCAGGTTGCCAATTTTCTTTTTCAAATAGTTGATGACTGCCCTGGGGTCCAAAGGCTTTGCAAATTTCTGCAGTTTCTCCAGCGTTGCCTTCCCTCTTTCTTTTGTTATGACCCAGAATAAATGGTAATTTTGTTTATGTGTTTTTATTAAAAAAGAACAGTTTGTTTGTGAGTAGGCAGGTACATTTCAAAAATACAATGTCAAATTAACAAAGGGACACCAACCCCCTTTGAGGTTAAAAAATACAAGATAATAATTTTGTTGTGGTAACTTGACACACGCAAAAAAAAAATAATGGAGATCACTAGAAAATAATTTTAAAATAATAAAAAAAAAGGAGCTCTTGATTTAAATAAAAAAAGGAGAAAAATCACTATAAAAAATTCTAAACATTATTATGGAGATCTGGCTTTAAAAACTAAAAATATTATTAAGGAGATCACAAGAAATAATAAAGAAATAAGTTTGTGAGAACTCTGTGTGAATATCAGCAGCAAAACAACTTCATTCTTCTAGCATTATAAAGAACAAAAGAATGAGCTGCATTAAAAGATTTACAAAAAAATTTACAGCGTGATGAATGTCATTACGAACGCTAGTTTTACCAGACCGAGCGCTTCCGCCTCATACTTGCTTCTGAGCATGTGTGGTTTTTTTGTGCGTCGAAATTGCATACAGACGAACGGAATTTCCGATGGAAAAATAGAGAACCTGCTTTCAATCTTTTGCTGGCGGAAATTCCGCCAGCAAAAGTCCGATGGAGCATACACAATTTCGACCAAAAGCTCACATCGGACTTTTGCTGGTGGAATTTCCGATTGTGTGTACGCGGCATTAGAGGAAAATCTGTTAGAGTCTGCAAAAAGACTTGAAACTTGGGTGGAGGTTCACCTTCCAGCAGGACAACATCTCTAAATATACAGCCAGAGCTAAAATGGAAGGGTTTAGATCAAAGCATACAACATTGCAGGTTATGTAGCATAAATGAATAGCCATAAAAATGCAAACCTATATTTATGCTCTGATTAGTTGAAACCTAGCTCATTGGAGCAAAGATCTGCACTATATAGCCAAAAAGTTTAATTGAGTTCAGGTGTTTCCTGTTAATGCTACAGTGTACAGTACAAAGACTTTTTATACAATAATCCACTTTCAAAAAGTTTGAGGATAGACCTTTCTTTTGGTGGTATTTAATCACCACTGGGTTTTTAATTTTTTGCTCTATAAATGAAAAAAGACAGAAAATGTTGTAAAAAAAAAGCATTTTCCTTCGTCTATTATACAATTTTGCAAATTTTTAATTTTTCTTCATAAATTTTGGCCAAAATTTATACTGCTATTCATCTTTGGTAAAAATAACCAAAATCAGTGTTTTTTATTTGGTCTTTGTGAAAGTTATAGTCTACAAGCTATGGTGCCAATCACTGAAAATTGGTCACACCTGATGTACTGACGGCCTCATTTCTTGAGACACCAACAAGCCAGAACAGTACACATACCCCCCAAATGACCCCTTTTTGGAAAATTGACATTTTGGCCGGCTCAATACTTTTTTATGCTGTTTTTCTTCATTACAATGTAAGTGTGTTTCCTACCTTTTTAATAAATAACCCAATATCAGGATTACGCTATGTCGATTCCCTCTTTTCTTTTGGGGAACCCCTGAATGTTAACTGGTCCGGTGCCTTGGAGGTGCGCATGAAGGGTTCCTTGCTGTGGCTGATCCCTCTAGGTGGTTTGGTGGACTATCGCCTTCTAATCATCCCCTCTGGCTAAAGGCCCCGACCGGGTTAAGGTCACAGGCTTGTTTAAGCTTGCCTTGTGGTAAGCACATTATTATACTGGTGTTACCACAGTGGTGCGGTGGAGGAACCAATTAGCTACTTATCAACATCACTAAGAAGAATATGTTTTAAATCTTTGGACTTTTTTTCACCTGCATTTAGATAGTCTTGATTAATGCTCACTTTTAGAGTTGTCGTTTTTACATTTAAAACTCACGTCAATGGGGTTTATGGGTTAGTTTATCACATTTAGGTATTAATAATGTTTATATCACATACAATGTTATCAATTTATACCATGTAGTAATATTGGTATTTTCTTTAGTATTTTTAGCGCTGTTATTTATTATTATTTATCTGAACAGGTGTGTATCTCACTTATAACAGCAGCTTTTTTAGGTGCAATTTTTTGTTTTTGTTTTTTTTGGTCAAAACATTTTTGGTCATCTCATCACAGCGCGGTATTCTCTGTTTATATGATCAAAGATTCCCTTAGAGAGGTGCTGAACCTCCCTAACCCAACGGAGGGTCATTGTAGAGGCAAAGGCCAAGTCAATACGTGACAGGGCTCTATAGGTTGTGGAGTGGCAGGTGTATTCCTTACCGTGGGGATGATAATGTCTCCATACTGTTTTAGAGTATATGTGTCTGATCATTGAGGGAGGTCCATGGATGATCAAGCAGAAGAGGTCTGTCCAGGTCATGGGAAGGGACCATGTTAAAATCCCCAAATATACAAATCTCAAAGGTGTCATATCCCAATACAATTTGCATTATATCATATAAGACTTGTATTCAAACCCACCAACACCAACCGTTTGTCATAGACAAGAGCATGTAGGATCACATATCCCCCCCCCCCCCGATCCGTGCACACCTCCAGCAATTGAAATGGCAAAGACTTCCTAATTAGGATGCTAACCCCTCTGGCACCCCTATGCACATGTGTGGGACAGACTTCTGCAGGAATTGGAATACAAGGGATCTCTTGATGGCAGAATTAAGCTCCCGAACAAGATACTATACTGATCCAGGACATATTAAATCAATACATACATAAGGATATATAGAACCACATGTATTGCAGGGCGCAGACCCAGGGGACAGACCAGCAGCCAAACAGGCTCCAGCCTCCAGATTAGGTCGGTGGACATACAAAGTATTCAAGTACACCATGTAATTGAACATAATAGAGAGGGCAACAGGCCCCCCATCGGGGAGGATCCCCATCCCTAAACAAAAGTAATGCATACATTCCCAAACACCCAACAGGAACTTAAACATAATTAGGGAGGGCGTTAGTCCCTATGGAGATAGGGGATCCTAACCAGAGGCTCCAGCAGGTCGCACCAGAGTTACTGGCAAGTACGAATATTGAGTCACCTAAAGAAATCCAGGGGCACATACTTGGTTTACTGTAAAAAAGAAATAAAAAAAACAAAAAAATAAAAACATAAAAAGGTCTCTAATAATAAGGGCTCATTGTGGGATGACCAGAAGGACAACCATATAGCCACTCCTGAAGAAGCATAGGAACAAGTAAGTATTGTAGTTCAGCAGGCCATAGCAGATAGGCAGTCACTGAAAGATACATTGTCAAAAATGGAAATCAGGTTTCATTGAAGAAAGGAAAGACATTCACAAGCAGTGCACAGTCATCCATCATAATATAACATCGGCCTTGGAAAAAGAAACATAACCTGGGCACATGTGTAGCCAGCCCAGCTGCCATAACTGATAGGTGGCAGAGCACTCCAGAGCAAAACAGGGTTATAGATGATTCAAACATCAAACTTGTAACCGATCTTGTTGAGAAAAGAAGGACTTACACCAATCAGCTGGTCAGCGATGAGGAGGTAAGGGTATGCCACGCAGTGACATCTCTAGGTGAGGTGAAAAAACAAACGGACTCCGTATCCTGAACTCTCAATCTGGCAGGGAACAGAACACTGTAGCGTATGGCCCGGAGTGCCACCTTCACCCAGTCAAAGGAGCGACGGAGCTTTTGCGTTTCCACTGAATAATCAAGGAAGAACGACAGTCTGGTATTTTTTTTTTTAACGACCATTCGTGCAGCCCGGAGAACCTGATCTCGGTCGTGGAAATTGAGGAGCCGAAATATCAGGGTATGAGGAGGGGTACCCAGGGGCCCAGGCGTGGGCGGAAACCTGTGGGCCCTCTCCATGATGTAATTTGGGGAGACCTGTGCCTCAGGTAAAAGGAAGCAAATCTAGTGGGGTTCCTACCT
Source organism: Lithobates septentrionalis (assembly GCA_037952835.1). Classification (NCBI taxonomy): domain Eukaryota; kingdom Metazoa; phylum Chordata; class Amphibia; order Anura; family Ranidae; genus Lithobates; species Lithobates septentrionalis. The sequence goes on along the minus strand of JBBDGP010000738.1, from coordinate 1,980,494 downwards.
TCCATCCCCTCAGGCAGCCCCATGATCCGCAGATTGTTCCTCCGGTTCCTATTTTCAGCATCATCCACTTTATATTTCAGGGCCTGGACTTTGGATTGCAAGGTACGGATGGAGGTATTTTGCTCTGTGATAGTGTCCACCTGGCCGACACGTTGTTCCACTACCGACACATGGGCACGGATTTTATCCAGATCCTGCCCGATTAACCCCACATCAAATTGCACAGCCTCTATTTTGTTAGTGAGAGTGGCTTGGCAGGATGCAATCGCCGCCATTACCTCCTGGAATCCGAGCTACGGGGAGTCAGCAGGCTCCTCAGCTTACATCTGGGAGGCCAAATTTGATACAGGCCGATGAGAAGCCGCCATGTGGGGTCCCAGGTCCGGTGAAACAGCCTCACTCACAGGAGGGAAACTGAGCTTCTTCCCCTTGTTCTGTGATCTGGTGGCCCCGCGGGTCATCAAGGAACAGCTAGGGCAGTTTGCAGAGTGAAACGAAGCAAGCGGGAGATGAGGATTAAGCGTTCAGGCCAGCAGAGCTCCGGAAAATGTGGCCATTCACGTCGCTATCTTGGACATGCCCCCCCTTTCATACGACTTTAGTACCCAAACTCACAAATACTTTTGGCAGAGATGATGCAAAGGAGGCCTACTTTATGGTTTTGTAATGGGTTGTCTAACAAACTCATGTGGGTGTGATGGTCAGGTGTCCACAAATGTTTGTTCATATAGTGTACTTAAAGAAAGCCAGTCCTGATTGGGCTTTTACAAGAATTACTGTTGAAACGTACATGTGTGGTCTCAGTTTAGCTTTTTTTTTTTTTTTTTATTATTATTTGACTCTAAAGCTTTAGAGTCCAAGATCAGATGCCAGTTGAATTCTGATGATTGCTGTCTCTCCTTGTCCTTATCACACAATCAAAAAATGTACAGTATAGGTAGAAAGGTTACTTTTACTGTAACATCCAGGCTAGGTAAGTTCATTTCCTTCTTTTATTTAGTCCTATTAGGCATTAGGCAATAAATCTGACCATGCTAGGCAGTGTGTACCCCGTTTACTGAGGTTGACAGGGAGAGTTGGCAGGAGTTAAAGGCGTCCTACATGTTCAGCCTTATCTCAGCTATTGACATGGACATACAACTTAAAATGTTTCATCAGATTTATTTCACTCCAGTAAAACTGTACTCCCTAGGGTTACATGCTTATCAGTCCTGCTTCAAGGGCTGTCAGGAAGAAGCCTATTTTTTTTAAAACTGTCTGGGAATGCAGCTCTATTTTTAATTTTTGGCATTGGACCACCTCATTTGTCTGGCTTACCAAATATCCTGTCACCGGAAACACGTCTTCTGGGCCTTTTTGGAGATATTTCTGTAGCATGGCATCATAATAGGTTCTTACTGTCTTTTATGCTACAAGGTCTATCTTACTTAATTGGAAGGCCCCTTACCCTACATCAATCACTATGTGGATATAGAAGATTAACTCTTCTCTCCCTCTACAAGTTAACATATGCAAACATATGCTCTTTTTGCCAAAGTTTGTAATAGTGGACCTCCTCTTACACACATATGGGGTACTGTTACTTGCTACCGTTATACACAATCAACTTTTAAGAGATCATAGGCTCAATACACTAAGTTGTAACATACTGTAATGTCCTTTTGCCATAAAGATCATTATTTTCAGCTTTTATTAGCTGTAAGCCCAGGTTCACACTGAGCTGTGGGAATGAAGCCGTGAGTTCAGCTGAACTTGCACGATTTCACTCCCGCATTGTCAGTCCCGGTTTCAGCGGCGATTTCACAGACATCTGTGTGGGTTTCTGCACAGATGTCAATGGAAATCGCAAGCTGAAATCGCAAAAAGTAGTACAGAAACTACTTTTTGAAATTGGTGCGGTTAGGACGGTGCCATCGCCGGCAATTGCCGCTGATTTGACATGCATTTTGACATGTCAATTTGCATGTCAAATAGCACCAGTGTGAACCAGGGCTAACTGTTAAAAAAAATGGTCACTAAGGCAAATAACAATCATTATAGCTTACCAAATTGTGTCTATTATCACTATGATATTGCATACCTCCCAACTGTGCCTGATTTGGAGGGACTGTCCCTAATTTGGAGCAATGTACCTCTGTCCCTCATTCCTAATCATTTGTCCCTCATTTTGGTCTGATCTATATAGATGTATATAAAATGCACTTTTATCTATCAAAAAGTGTTTCCCAGTGCTAAACCTTTTATCTGATTTCCAAATTGCTGCATTTGTAAATTCCAAAAGCCAATATGAAGAGATAGTAGTGGTAAAAAAAAGCACTTGTGGGTTTAACCAATCTTGTTTTTTTGTACAATTCTCCTTTAAGGGGGCGGAGCAAAGGGTGTGTTCTATGCCTGCATACTTTTGCTGATAGGTGTCCCTCATTCCCATCTCAAAAAAGTTGGAAGGTTTAATATTGGACACCTAATTTGGTCAGCTTACTTATAAAAAAATGATGTTTTCTCCTTCTTTGGGTTAAGGTTACACTGGTTACTCCTTTTTTTTAGTTCCTAGGAGAGTTAACCATTTTTTGGCAGTCAACTCTTTGGTAGCACATTGAAATCAACAAAACAGTTAAATCTCTCAGAAGTGGGCTGAATGAGAGAAATCTAGCCACGTGTGTCTTGCTTAACACTGAACACAGAAGTGCTCATAACTGGACTCTTTCCTGACGCCTTCATGGCAGCACACACTGGGTTGTGACTCCACCCCCACAACCTGACAGGATTGGTTAACTATAAATTTGAAGGGGAGACACCCCGCTGCATTCTCTTTTTTATCCTCACCTGAGAGATTGGATGGACAAAGATTCTCATATTTACAAGACCAAGGAAAAGAGCCTCTTACCGCACTCGCCCCAGCAGGTTCAAGCCTCTCCTGTTTGGAAGTTCCTCCTGTACAGTCTCTAAAGGAGCTTCTATGGCGGGAACCCCTGTTCTGGTGGTTTCAGGGGGTGTCTGGATATCTGGCACAGTAAGCTTTAAAGAAGCTTCATGATTTTGCAGTGGTCTCCACTCTTAATCTTTGCCTGTCCTTTCTTTTTCCATTTAGTGTTTCCCCCTGCTTGGGGGACTGCTGGGCCTTGTTGTCCGCTGCCCCATGGAGCCGCCATAGCCGCCGTGCACTCCTCCTCCACTCTGCGCATGTGCAGAGCAAGGTACTTGGCAATGAGAGGCTGTGCTCTACTCCATGATGGCATCGGGACGCTCGGGACACTACTGAGCATGCGCGGGAGCGTCATTTTGCCACGACGGCGGCGCCAGTTTTAAAAACCCAGTTTTTTCCTATGTATCTGCACAGGAAACTGGGATTTGCTCCTACTTTGCAAGACTATTTCAGCAATTCAGGTAAGTTATACCAGCTGCTCCAGGGCTCTCTCCAGCCCTTCCTTCCTAAAAAAAAAAAAAAAAAATATTTTTCTCTTATTTTCCTTCAGGCTGCCTATCTCTATTTACTATGGAGTCCGCTGCCCACGTAGACCACATCAGCAAACTAGGCAGGAGGCCATCCGTCATTGGTAAGTAATGAAGAAGGGGAGATAAAAAGAGAGCAGGACCACTAACGCTGCGTTTTTTGGCAGCCCTACCTGGTCAAGAGCTGGTCAAGTTCCAGGCATGGACGAAGGTCAAGTCATACTTCAAGCAGGAGGTCCCGCAGAAGCCGTTCAAGATCTTCCTCCTGCCACCACCGATCAAAGCATAGCCGCTCACGCCACAGCCGTTCCTGTCATAGTCAGTCACACCACAGACGGTCACCTTCATCACACCGCCACGGCCGCCACACCCGTCCTGCAGCAAACGCTTGCTGGGTATGCGGCGCTCCTGCCTTGCCAGATAAATTAGCCTGCTGCTCATGCTTCAATTAAGCAACAAAAAAAAAGGAATCAAATGCAAGGATGGCTACGAAGCTCATAAGAGTCAGTGCGGGAATCCATACTGGAGGCAACGGCACCGTTAACGCACAGGCCAGTTTCCAGCACATCATCAGTGGATTTCCATCGCACCCAAGTGTCAGAATCATCCTCCGGAGGTAAAGATCAGGGGATGTCCGCAGGACTCGATTTCTCCCTAGTCGAACCTTTCACAAAATCAGTGAAAGAAGCGATTGGCTGGGGAGAAGACAAAGCGGAACCACAAAAAGTTCGAAAATATTTCCCAAACTTAAAAAAAGAACCAGAATCCTTCCCTTTTATAGTTGAACTGGAGGATCTAATCAAAGGTGAGTGGGAGAGAACTGATAAGCGATCCAGTCTTACCAACCGTCTTGCCAAAATGTACCCCTTAAAAGAAGCTAAAGTCAATTAATTGATTAACGCTCCCGTCGTTGACTCCTCCTTGATGCGTCTTGCCAGGCATGTCACTCTGCCAATCGAGGACGCAGTTTCTTTTCGGGACGTTCTCGATCGTAAAATGGATCTGAAATTAAGGAAAGCATATTCCAGGGGCGGGGGCACTTGCAGGCCAGCGATTACCACGGCGGCAGTAGCTAAAGCCATCTCAGGTTAGGCAACCAATGTAGAAAGAGCCCTTCAAGATGGCACTGAACTAGGGAAGATAATCTCCTCCCTCTATCCACAATCAAATTCGGACACAAATGGAAGATCATGGGCAGACTCCCAGGAAATCATTTCCAACCAACCAGACTGCCATCCTCGCTAGACAAAAGGAAGTTACTAATAAAATATGTAACAGAATTGAAGCAAAAAAGGAGCTAGAAGTTCCATCATGTCAGAAGGGGAGGGGGTTCTGCTCCCCCTTATTTTTGGTAAAAAAGAAGACAGAAGACTTACGGCCTGTATTGGATTTAAAAAATCTCAACAAGAACATCAAAATAGAGGCTTTCAAGATGGAGAGCCTCCAGTCCATACTTCTGGCAGTGAACCTTGGCAACTGGATACTATCAGCAGATTTGTCAGACGCTTATCTACATATCCCGATTCATCCCGCCTTTCAGAAGTTTCTCTGATTCGCCATCAACCAGTGTCACATCCAATTCCAGTGCGTTCACGTTCAGCAAAGTCCTGCTACCCTCGGTTGCGTTCCTCAGAGAAAAGGGACTGCAAATTCACCATTATTTGAATGACATCCTACTTTTAGCAGAAAGTCAGGAAGCTCTGCTCTGTCATCGGAGAATTTTACTCACGACTCTCCAAGACTTTGGTTGGCCGGTCAACTGGAAGAAGAGCAGTTTGCAACCCACACAAAATATGGTATTTTTTGGAGCAGATCTGAATACCAAGTTGAACAGGGTACAACTCCCTCAAGAGAAAATTCAGCCTCTAATACAGAAGATGCGGAAGTTATTGTCAACAAGACATCTTCCAGCCAGAGCCTGTTTGAGTGTGCTAGGGTTCATGTCTGTGACTCTACCAATGGTTCAGTGGTCACAATGGCACAGGAGAGTTCTGCAAAACCCCTTTCTAAAGCAGTGGGATGGAGTATCGATGCATCAGATCATTCCCATTTCCAGACAGGTGAAACAATCAGTATGGTGGTGGACACACCCAATCAACCTCAGAAGATACAGACCGATAGTTCCACCAGGTCCGGAAATAGTCACTCCGGATGCCTGTCAGAGCGGTTGGGGAGCTCACTATCGAGATCAAGCAGCTCAGGGCCGATGGCAGTTCCAGGTCCAGGGTGTAGTATCGAATATACTAGAGCTCAGGGCAGCCTTCCAGGCTCTCATGGCATTTGAACCAGTCCCGAGGGGGAGGAATGTGCTTATCCGGATGGACAACAGAGTGGCAGTGTCCTATATCCAGAAACAGGGAGGTACAAAGAGGCACACGCTGATGGAGGAAGTCCGTCCCATCTTGGAATGGGCACAGGCACACGTGACAGACTTAAGGGCAGTATATGTCCCGGCAGCACAGAACATGTTAGCCGACTATCTGAGTCAAGAGACAATCTCGAACAACGAATGGTCCTTGAGCCTCCAGGCCTTTTCCCTTCTTAGACTTGGGGAATGCCAGAAGTCGACTTAGCAGTCACACCTGTGAATGCCAAGTGTCGGAGGTTCCTGTCAAGAGCGTTGTTCCTATCAGCCAAGGGAATAAATTATCTAATTCACCCATGGAACTTCATACATATTCCCTCCAACTATTACTAACTATAGTCCAACTATAACTAATTGCTAGAGTTTCTCAAATTTTAGAGTTCCTCCAGTCAGGAGTCGACAAGGGCTTAAGCTCAAGTACCCTAAAGGTTCAAGTATCCGCTTTGTCTGCCAAAACAGGCACCAGATGGGCATTACACCCTCTGGTAATCCAATTCCTGAGAGCCTGTCTGAAGATCAAACCTCCCAAGAAACCAGTTTTCCCATCATGGGACCTCTCAGTAGTTCTCGATGCCTTCTCCAATCCTCCTTTTACTCCATCTGAATCAATCTCACTGTGGGATTTAACTCAGAAACTGTCTTTTCTCATCGCAATTACATCAGCAAAGAGAGTATCTGAGATCCAAGCACTGATGGCATCAGAACCTTACCAATGCCGCGTACACACGAGCGGACTTGCCAACGGGCTAAACTCCGTCGGCATTGCCGACTGAAAGATTTAGAACATGTACTATATCTGAGTTTGTTGGAAATGCCGACAGAAAAAGTCCGATGGAGCATACACACAATCAGAATGTCCGACCAAAGGCTCCCATTGGACTCTTTCTGTTGGGAAGTCCGGCCGTGTGTACGCAGCATTAGTGTTTTTTCCTGATAGAGTGGTACTGAGACCTTCAGACCACTTCATCCCGAAGGTAGCAACTTCCTTCCATTATAGACAAGACATCGTCCTCCCAACCTTCACTAATGATCAAGGCGAACCTCATCCGCTGGATGTTGAAACAACCATCATTAGTTACCTTGCGGCTACAACTCCCTTTAGGAAGATGGATTCCCTCATGGTCATTCCTCATGGAAACAGATGAGGTCAAGCGGCTACTTCACGTACGATCGCCTCCTGGTTAGTCAAATCCATCAAGAAGGCATACTCCATTCGCCATCTGGCAATTCCTGAAGACATCAGGGCTCACTCGACCAGAGCAGTGGCTACCTCCTGGGCAGCGTATTGCAGAGTCTCCCCAGAGACGATTTGCAGGGCAGCGACTTGGTCCTCCAGACACACTTACACTTTATGGCAGCACTCAGAATCCCACCCCATTTTATGATGATAAAAAACAGAAAATGCAGCGGGGTGTCTCCCCTTCAAATTTATAGTTAACCAATCCTGTCAGGTTGTGGGGGCGGAGTCACAACCCAGTGTGTGTGCTGCCATAAAGATGCGTCAGGAAAGGAAAATTATGGAAAGGTGAGTATACAATTTTCCGTTTTCTTGGTAAACATGCCTATCCTGTTTACGGATCTCCTTTAGTTTTTTGTAATGAACATGGAAATGCTCAACCTTCTTGCTCACCATCCTAAACAGAAAAGCCAGTGATGAGACCAGCATGGAGCTAGGACACCAGTCTTACTGATGGTACAGCAGGAGGGCACACGAGAGGGGTGTTACATTTGTTATGAATGGCTGCGATTGCTGGCTTGATTCCAACATTTGAGGAATTGCAAGAGTCTAGTGGACCATTCTGCTATAAGTTCATGGTTGCTACAGCAACCTTGAGCTTATGGTATAAGGAAATGCAGCAAGCATAAGTGTCGCTGAGCTGGCTTACTGCAAGTAGTTTTGTCCTGACATAATTCTGGTGCAGTAAAAAAATTAAAGCTGGACTCCAGATATATCTAAAATGTAACCTTGCAGTCAGTGGGCCCCTGTCTAAGGGGGCTGAAATAAGCATAATTCTTTATCCCTACCACCCCCCCCCCCCCTCCCCACGGCACACTTCTCTGTTCTCTGACATTCCCAGGATGTGGGCAAGCCTTTGCCATTCTCACATACAATGAAGTTTACCAGTTGTTAGATGTGGTGGCTGCATTTGTTTGCTTTTTCATTTTTTCCCTTTATTTTCACCTGTGATCATGCTAGTAACCCACTTTCTGACCTATGATGGCTAAACTGACTCACTAGGGGAGATTTACTAAAACTGGAACCCAGAGAATCTGGTGCAGCTGTGCATAGTAACCAATCAGCTTCTGACTTCAGTTTGTTAAATGAAGCTTTGACAATAAAACCTGGAAACTGATTGGTTACTATGAGCAGTTGCACCAGATTCTCAGGGCTCCAGTTTTAGTAACTCTCCCCCATTGTTCTTTAAATATGAAGGGATCAGCATTGTCGCCCTCGGCTGCTCTCCTGATTAAGACAACAAACATGTCCTCTTCTCTTCATCTCCATTACATGGGGGTTGGTTGATTTGTTGGTAGATGGAGATACAGGCATATTGCCTTTCAGGAAGATCAACAGGGATTTTTCTGAACTAGCAGAAAAAAGGAAACACTAACGCAGCCACAACATTTAGGGACATTGTTTTTGGGTTAAAATGATTTAAAATGTTTATTTGTATTTGCTTTTACTTTAGTTTATTTTTCTATTTGCACACATCAGGAAGTATGCTTACGCCCTGTACAGTGGTGACATAAATCTCTGCAGTTTGTCTTGTGTTTGATTATTGACATGGGCTTTTACATAATTGTGCATGAATGATTTTCACAGGCAAACTTTTCCCATGGAGTAGACATCAGGTCACATGCAAACAGTGAAAGTGTATGCTCACAGAACTTACTATGTGCTGTGGTTTCACAGGCTACAGTATATACACAGAATGTATTAAAAAGTATGGTCTGATGTAAACTGCAGAATCCAAATGTACACCAACTAAAACAGGGGAAGGCCAAATTGTATTTTCATTTTCTCCATCTGATAATCCCCCACGGCTATTACCTTTTTGTACCACTTGACCCTCCCTTCTAGATTGTAAGCTCTAAGAGCAGGGCCCTCGTATCCCTCCTGTATTAAATTGTATTGTAACTGTACTGTCTGCCCCCATGTTGTAAAGCGCTGCGCAAACTGTTGACGCTACATATATCCTGAATAATAATAATACAGTGGAACCTCGGATTGCGAGTAATGCGGTTAACGAGCGTTTCGCAATGCGAGCAATTATTTTTTAAAAATCCTGACTTGGTTTGCGAGTGGTTTACGAGCAGGATTCAAGCCTCTGCGGTGTGCAGTACCGCATTTGGCCAGAGGTGCGGGGGGAGGGCGCCGGTGACACTCAGATGTTCGGAAATACTTGGAAACACTCGGATACACTCAAGCCTTTCCGAGAGTTTGAGTGTATCCGAGTGGACTCTGAGCATTTCCGATTCTCTCCGGCGCCCCCCCCCACCTCTGGCCACATGCGGTATTGCATGCAATAAAAGTCAGTGTGTAATGAATTATCTTCATTTCCATCGACTTCTATGGGGAAACTCGCTTTGATATGCGAGTGCTTTGGATTACAAGCATTCTCCTGGAACAAATTATTTTCGTAATCCAAGGTATATATTATATGATATATGATTTTGTTAGGTTTATCTAACTGCTGTCAGTATTTGTAAATGCACATACAATGTATTATTCACACAGCTATCATTAATTGGAGGCTGTAAAAACCTTAAAGCGGAGTTCCACCCCCCACTCCCCCTCCAAAAATTAAAAGCCAGCAGCTACACATACTGCAGCTGCTGACATTTAATAGCCCAGCGATGTCGGCACCGCAGCTGATGTTTTCATCAGCTGCCGGGTGCTGCCGCCGTCATTGCGGGTAAGGGAACCCGGCAGTGTAGCATTGTGGCTTCATGGTCGGGTCCCTACTGCGCATGTGAAAAGCATGCTGTGCTCTCTTACTGGCCTGGCAGCGGGAGAAGGAGGAGGGAAGAGGAGGAAGCCGGACTTCTGATGTACCTTGCCGAGGCGAGGCCTGGCGGAACTGGGGACGGGTACCTGCCAAAAACAGGTACCTGCTCCCCCCTGAAAGATGCCAAATGTGGCACCAACTACAAGCCCCGACATCCTTTGCGGCTGTCGGTTTGTGGTTCTCAATGAACTATCACTGCACTGTGGAGCATCGTGGTAGTTAATTGATTCTTCCTGCCACACATACACTGACAGATCTGCAGGAGACCTGCATGGCACCAGCTGCAATGCTTTACAGGCTCAAAAAATAATAATAATAAATGTACATTTTTTTTACCTGCAAAATAATGCGCATTTATTATTTTTTACTAAAAAGTGATCTTACCCTTTAAAGTTTCAGTACTGCACACAGGGGGGTTAATTACTAAAGGCAAATCCACTGTGCAGTCGCTGTAGATCTGAGGTGGACATGCAAGGAAAATAAAAAACAGCATTTTTGCTTGCACATGATTGGATGATAAAATCAGCAGAGATTCCCCTCGTTTCAGATCTTCCCTTCAGTGCAGAGGGGATTTGCCTTTAGTAAATCAACCCCAGAGTGTTGTACTGAACAATCGTGTGTCCTGTGTAGTAGTTTAAGCAGTAGTTTATGTACGATATTCCACTGCCTGGTGCTTAAACCAGAGATTCCAATGATATACAGTATCTCACAAAAGTGAGTACACCCCTCACATTTTTGTAAATATTCTATTATATCTATATTATAAAGAAGCTGAGGGTAAAGGTGATGGGCTGGCCAAGCATGTCTTCAGACCTAAACCCGATTGAGCATCTGTGGGGCATCCTCAAACGGAAGGTGGAGGAGCGCAAGATCTCTAACATCCACCAGCTCTGTGATGTCTTCATGGAGGAGTGGAAGAGGACTCCAGGGGCAACCTGTGAAGCTCTGGTGAACTCCATGCCCAAGAAGGTTAAGGCAGTGCTAGAAAATATTGGTGGCTACACAAAATATTGACACTTTGGGCCCAATTTGGACATTTTCACTTAGGGGTGTACTCACTTTTGTTGCCAGGGGTTTAGACATTAATGGCTGTGTGTTGAGTTATTTTGAGGGGACAGCAAAGTTACAGTTATGCAAGCTGTACACTCACTACTTTACATTGTAGCAAAGTGTCATTTCTTCAGTGTTGTCACTGGAAAGATGTAATACACTACTTACAAAAATCTCAGGGGTGTACTCACTTTCGTGAGATACTGTATGTGTATACATTATATATATATATATATATATATATATATATATATATATATATATATATATACACACACACACACACACAGTGAGGGAAAAACTAATTGATCCCCCGCTGATTTTGTACCTTTGCCCACTTACAAAGAAATTATCAGTCTATAATTTTAATGGTAGGTTTATTTTAACAGCGGGAGACAGAATAACAACAAAAATATCCCGAAAACCACATTTCAAAAAAGTTATAAATTGATTTGCATTTTAATGAGTGAAATAAGTATTTGATTCCCCTATCAATCAGAAAGGTTTCTGGCTTCCTTGTGTCTTCTATACAGGTAACGAGCTGAAATTAGGAGTACTCTGTTAAAGGGAGTGCTCCTAATTTCAGCTTGTTACCTGTATAAAAGACACCTGTCCACAGAAGCAATCAATCAGATTCCAATCTCTCCACCATGGCCAAGACCAAAGAGCTGTCCAAGGATGACAGGGACAAGATTGTAGACCTACGCAAGGCTGGAATGGGCTACAAGAGCATCGCCAAGCAGCTTGGTGAGAGGGTGACAACAGTTGGTGCGATTATTCACAAATGGAAGAAACACAAAATAACTGTCAATCTCCCTCGGTCTGGAGCTCCATGCTAGATCCCACCTCGTGGAGTTTCAATGATCATGAGAACAGTGAGGAATCAGCCCAGAACTACATGGGAGAATCTTGTCAATGATCTCAAGGCAGTTGAGACAATAGTCACCAAGAAAATAATTGGTAACACACTACGCCGTGAAGCACTGAAATCCTGAAGTGTCCACAAGGTCGCTCTGCTCAAGAAAGCACATGTACAGGCCCGTCTGAAGTTTTTCTAATGAACATCTGAATGATTCAGTAGAGAACTGGTTGAAAGTGTTGTGGTCACATGAGACCAAAATCAAGCTCTTTGGCATCAAGTCAACTCGCTGTGTTTGGAGGAGGAGGAATATTGCCTATGACCCCAAGAACACCATCTCCACCGTCAAACATGGAGATGGAAACATTATGCTTTGGGGGCGTTTTTCTGCTAAGGGGACAAATGGGTTGTGGATGGGTATTCAAGCATGACAATGACCCAAAACACACGGCCAAGGCAACAAAGGAGTTGCTCAAGAAGAAACACATTAAGGTCCTGGAGTGGCCTAGCAAGTCTACAGACCTTAATCTCATAAAAAATATGTGGAGGGAGCTGAAGGTTCAAGTTACCAAACGTCAGACTCAAAACCCTAATGACTTGGAGAGGATCTGCAAAGAGGAGTGGGACAAAACCCCTCCTGAGATGTGTGCTAACCTGGTGGCCAACAAGAAAGTCTGACCTCTGTAATTGCCAACAAGGGTTTTGCCACTCATTAAAATGCAAATCAATTTATAACTTTTTTAAAATGCGGTTTTCTGGATTTTTGTTGTTGTTATTCTGTCTCTCACTTAAAATAAACCTACCATTAAAATGATAGATTGATCATTTCTTTGTCAGTGGACAAACATACAAAATCAGCAGGGGATGAAATACTTTTTTCCCTCACTGTATATATATTCTACTGGAGTGGCCAGTCCATAAAGAGTGCAGGGCCCCCCCTGGTTTGCATGCGGGGCACCAGACTCATAGGTTTCTATGAGTTTTTTTTTTCTCAAGCCACATGATTAGAGCCAGAGGCTCTAATTGGCTTAAAAAAGGTTGGGCTCAGGCAGCAGAGCACTGTGCCCTGAGCCCACCCACTTGTGACACTAGCGAATCCATATTCGCTATTTTCTTTTGGCTTCTTCTTCCAGCCAAACAGGACAGGCCGGGGGGAGAAGCCGCGGCAAGGTGCTGATGATGTGAAGTATTGTTCCGGAGCAGAGAGTACTCCCTCTACCCTCATCTACCCGATGAAGTTCTACAGGAGGCCGGGGAGTTCGGATGCGACCAGAAGAGGGTGTTTATCCTGCTGCGTATGACTGGAATCACCCTCGGACAGATGCTGGAGAAACATTGGTGCCAGAGCTCTGAGGTGGCAGAAATGAGTAAGAACTGCAGCTGGAGCTCTGGGGAGGAGAGAAACTTCACAGTGCCCAGAGTCCCTGGCCACAAGGAGCAGAACATGTGTTATATCTATGACAGACTGGAAGAATAGAACCTCTGAGTTCAGCTGTGCCAACCCTATATATGCCTTCACCAACCGCAGCCTGGACCAGCTGCCGGTCACACAGTGCCAGGAGGGCTGGGTGTATGAGCAGAACAGGACCACCATCGTCAGTCAGGTACTGGGGCGGCCTTCATCTATGCAGGGGCAGGTGATGTGTTTTGTGTGGTTTTATGTATGAGAGCTACAGGCTGCTATAGTTTCCTCTGATGTAGCCAGCAGCCAAACAGAGCCAAATCTGACAGCAGATGTGGTCTTGGCATCACCCTACTAGTCCCTGCATTAGCAGCATCTGCTCATTACCTGGCACAAAGGACACTTCTTTCTACCTGCCCCCTCTCATTTCCTGCCCACCCTATGTGCTACACTCAGAGCCACTGTGAACTACATTTAAAATGTATTGCATGGATGTGAACTGGACCCACTGAGTTAAACGTATAGTATAGTGTACAGCTGTGCTCATAAGTTTACATACCCTGGCAGAAATTATGATCTCTTGGCCATTTTTCAGAGAATATGAATGGTAACACAAAACTTTTTTTTCCACTCATGGTTAGTGTTTGGCTGAAGCCATTTATTATCAATCAACTGTTTACTCTTTTTAAATCACAATGGCAACAGAAACTACCCAAATGGCCCTGATCAAAAGTTTACATACTTTAATTCTTCATACCGTGTATTGCCCCCTTTAACATTAATGAAAGCTTGAAGTCTTTTGTGGTATTTGTGGATGAATGCAAATGTTCCTCCAGTATTTTTTGATAACATACTGCATTCATATTGCCATCAATTTTGACCAAATTTCCTGTGCCTTTGTAGCTCACACATCCCCCAAAACATCAGCGATCCACCTCCATGTTTCACAGTAGGAATGTTGTACCTTTCATTTTAGGCCTTGTTGAATCCTCTCCAAATGAAATGTTTATAGTTGTGGCCAAAAAGCTCAATTTTGGTCTCATCACTCCAAATGACTTTGTGCCAGAAGGTTTGAGGCTTGTCTGTGCTGTTTGGCGTATTGTAAGCGGGATACTTTGTGGCATTTGTGTAGTAATGGCTTTCTTCTGGCGACTCGACCATGCAGCCCATGTTTCTTCAAGTGCCTTCTTATTGTGCATCTTAAAACAGCCACACCACGTTTTCAGAGAGTCCTGTATTTCACCTGAAGTTATTTGTGGGTTTTTCTTTGCATCTCAAACAATTTTCCTGGCAGTTAAGGCTGAAACCTAGTTGGTCTACCTGACCGTGATTTGATTTCAACAGAACCCCTCATTTTCCACTTCTTGATTAGAGTTTGAACACTGCTGATTGGCATTATCAATTCCTTGGATATCTTTTTATATCCCTTTCCTGTTTTATACAGTTCAACTACCTTTTTCCCGCGGATCCTTTGACAATTCTTTTGCTTTCCCCATCACTCAGAATCCAGAAACATCAGCACAGCACTGGATAAAAGATGCAAGGGTCTGTCAGGAGTCCAGAAACTCATTGACCTTTTATACACACACACTAATTACAAGCAAAGAGATCACAAGTGAGGATGGTTACCTTTATGCCGCGTACACACGACCGGACTTTCCGGCATACTTGGTCCGGCAGACCAGAGTCTGCCGCACAATCCAATCGTGTAAAGGCTCCGGCGAACTTTTTTTTCCCAAAAGTCCGCCGTACCTAGATTTGAAGCATGTTTCAAATCTTAGTCCGCTGGACTCAGTTCCTGACGGAAAGCCTGTTTGTCTCGTTCGTCTGTATGCTGGTCCGACGGACCAGATACGACGCAAGGGCAGGGTATTGCATCTCGCGCTCGCTGCAATAAGAAAAACACATTTTCCTTTTGCGGCGAGCGCGGGGCATACCAGGCCCTTAAGACTGGTATGGATTTTAAAGGGAACCCCCTACGCCGAAAAAACGGCGTGGGGTCCCCCCTAAAATCCATACCAGACCCCGATCCGAGCACGCAGCCCGGCCGGTCAGGAAAGGGGGTGGGGACGAGTGAGCGCCCCCCCTCCTGAACCGTACCAGGCCGCATGCCCTCAACATGGGGGGTGGGTGCTTTGGGGGAGGGGGCGCCCTGCGGGGCCCCCCATCACAAAGCACCTTGATCCCATGTTGATGAGGACATTGGTTGGCCGTTGGTTGTCGGGGTCTGCGGGCGGGGGGCTTATCGGAATCCGGGAGCCCCCTTTAATAAGAGGGCCCCCAGATCCAGGCCCCCCACCCTATGTGAATGAGTATGGGGTACATGGTACCCCTACCCATTTACCTAGGGAAAAAGTGTCAATAATAAAACACTACACAGGTTTTTAAAGTAATTTATTAGACAGCTCCAGGGGGTCTTCTTCCGGCTTCGGGGATCTTCTTCCGATTTTTGGGGTCCCTCCGGTTCCTCTTCTCCCGGTGTCCAGTTGGTTCTTCTCCGCTCTCTCTGGCCTCTTCTCCCGGTGTTCCAGTTCTTCTGCCGGCTCCTCCGCTATCTTCATGCCGCTCTTTTGCCAGCGGAGGCCCGGACTTCTAGCTTCTTCCGATGTTGACACGGCGGTCTCTCAGGCTGGAATGCTCTCTGAGCGCTCCGATGTGACTTATATAGGCGGAGACCCCGCCCCCTTATACCGTCACAGTCCCTGGGCATGCTGGGACTGTGACGTTTTAGGGGGCGTGGTCAACATCACCCGGTGACCACGCCCCCCTAAAACGTCACAGTCCCAGCATGCCCAGGGACTGTGACGGCATAAGGGGGCGGGGTCTCCGCCTATATAAGTCACATCGGAGCGCTCAAAGAACATTCTAGCCTGAGAGACCGTCGTGTCAACATCGGAAGAAGAGAAGAAGAGAAGAAAAGAAGCCAAGAAGCCAGAAGTCTAGGCCTCCGCTGGCAAAAGAGCGGCATAAAGATAGCGGAGGAGCCGGCAGAAGAACTGGAACACCGGGAGAAGAGGCCAGAGAGAGCGGAGAAGAACCAACCAGACGCCGGGAGAAGAGGAACCGGAGGGACCCCCGAAGTCGGAAGAAGACCCCCAAAGCCGGAAGAAGACCCCCCCGGAGCTGTCTAATAAATTACTTTAAAAACCTGTGTAGTGTGTTTTACTATTGACAATTTTTCCCTAGGTAAATGGGTAGGGGTACCATGTACCCCATACATATTCACATAGGGTGGGGGGCCGGGATCTGGGGGCCTTCTTATTAAAGGGGGCTCCCGGATTCCGATAGGCCCCCCACCCGCAGACCCCGACAACCAACGGCCAGGGTTGTCAGGAAGAGGCCCTTGTCCTCATCAACATGGGGACAAGGTGCTTTGTGGTGGGGGGCACCCCAGGGCGCCCCCTCCCCCAAAGCACCCACGCCACATGTTGAGGGCATGCGGCCTAGTACAGTTCATGAGGGGGGGCGCTCGCTCGTCCCCACCCCCTTTCCTGACCGGCTGGGCTGCGTGCTCGGATCGGGGTCTGGTATGGATTTTAGGGGGGACCCCATGCCGTTTTTTCGGCGTAGAGGGTTCCCTTTAAAATCCATACCAGACTTAAGGGCCTGGTATGCCCCATGACAGGGCTCGCAAGGTGTCAATCTCGCCAATAAAAGCCGTGTGTGGGCAAGTCCGTTCATTCTGAAAGTCCGCTGTAACTCTGGCGAAAGTCCGTGGGAAAGACGGGTGGACCTAGCCTGCCGGAAAGTCCGGTCGTGTGTAGGCAAGTCCGTCCGTTCAGGTATCCCGCCAGAAAGTCAGGCGGAAAGACAGTCGGACCAAGTCTGCTGGAAAGTCCGCTCGTGTGTACGAGGCATTAATAGCCATTGAAACCCCTTTGTGTCAACTTGTGTGCATGTTATCAGGCCAAAATTACCAGGGTATGTAAACTTTTGATCAGGGTCATTTGGGTAGTTTCAGTTGTGATTATGATTTAAAAAGAATAAACACAGTTGATTAATAATAAACAGCTTCAGCCAAATACTAACCATGAGTAAAAGAAAAGTTTTTGTGTTATCATTCATATTCTCAGAAAAATGGCCAAGAAATCATAAATTCTACCAGAATATGTAAACTTATGAGCACAACTGTATATAGTATAATGCAGGGGTAGACAAGCTTAAAGAGGTGGAGATCTACGCGAACAACACGGGAGAAGTCAAGGATTACCAGACACAGTGTCGCCCAGTGTTGCCTCCTCACACCTTTTTTAAATCTATAATTGCCATACTACCTCGTTGCAATCGCGTGCATTGCACGGCAATCATGGATTTAAATCAGGTGGTGAGGAGACAAATCACCTCAACACCTGTCACCAAACATTCAGATCGCTTTTCAGAGGAGCAGCAGTCCCCGCTGCACTTGTAAATGAGCCCTCAGTTGCAATTGGCAGCGGCACCCTTAGGGCTCATTCACACGTAACGTTTGGGGAGGGGGGTAAAGGACAGGATATAATAGTAGTCTATGGCTAAGCTCAGCAAACCTGCAGGAAATCTGCAGGTACACTGCACCCGCAGCGTGGGTAAACCCGCAGCACATCAGTGTGAAAGTAGCCCTATACTATTATGCCCAGTGTATTGCTTCAGACTGACCTGAAGATCTCCTCTTTTCAGGATAAGAGGTAGAGTGCAGTTGGTACCACTCCGCATGTGGCTACAGAGGAAGCATCGGCTTATGTGGCTGATGCTCCCTACTACAGCTCCAACTTTACAATTAGTCCCTCTGCACTGCACTCTGTGTGATGCTCTAAAATGGCTGGTCAGCAAGCCCGGGCCGTGATTTACCAGTCACCTGTTTGAGATACACTGGTAGATTGCAATCTACAGGTTGCTGATCCCCGGTATAGCGTATATAGTATAGTGTATATAGTATAGTATAGCATATATACAGTATCTCACAAAAGTGAGTACACCCCTCACATTTTTGTAAATATTTTACTATAACTTTTCATGTGATAGCACTGAAGAAATGACACTTCGTACAATGTAAAGTAGTGAGTGTACAGCTTGTATAACAGTGTAAATTTGCTGTCCCCTCAAAATAACTCAACACACAGCCATTAATGTCTAAACCGCTGGCAACAAAAGTGATAGGGCAGGGATATGCAATTATCAGACCTCCAGCTGTTGCAAAACTACAAGTCCCATCATGCCTCTGCCTCTGGGTTTCATGCTTCTGGCTGTCAGAATCTTGCTATGCCTCATGGGACTTGTAGTTCTGCAACAGCTGGAGGTCCGCTAATTGCATATCTCTGTGACAGGGAGTATACCCCTAAGTGAAAATGTCCAAATTGGGCCCAAAGTGTCAATATTTTGTGTGGCCACCATTATTTTCCAGCACTGCCTTAACCCTCTTGGGCATGGAGTTCACCAGAGCTTCACAGGTTGCCACTGGAGTCCTCTTCCACTCCTCCATGACGACATCACGGAGCTGGTGGATGTTAGAGACCTTGCGCTCCTCTACCTTCTGTTTGAGGATACCCCACAGATGCTCAATAAGGTTTTGTTCTGGAGACATGCTTGTCCAGTCCGTCACCTTTACAATCAACTTCTTTAGCAAGGCAGTGGTCGTCTTGGAGGTGTGTTTGGGTTTGTTATCATGTTGGAATACTGCCCTGCGGGCCAGTCTCTGAAGGAAGGGGGATCATGCTCTGCTTCAGTATGTCATACATGTTGGCATTCATGGTTCCCTCAATGAACTGTAGCTCCCCAGTGCCGGCGGCACTCATGCAGAACCAGACTATAACACTTCCACCACCATGCTTAACTGTAGGCAAGACACACTTGTCTTTGTACCCCTCGCCTGGTTGCCGCCACACACGCTTGACACCATTTGAACCAAATAGGTTTATCTTGGTCTCATCAGACCACAGGACATGGTTCCAGTAATCCTTGTCCTTATGTCTGCTTGTCTTCAGCAAACTGTTTGCAAGTTTTCTTGTGCATCATCTTTAGAAGATGCTTCCTTCTGGGAAGAGAGCCATGCAGACCAATTTGATGCAGTGTGCGGCGTATGGTCTGAGCACTGACAGGCTGACTCCCCACCCCTTCAACCTCTGCAGGAATGCTGGCAACACTGATACGCCTATTTCCTAAGGACAACCACTGGATATGACACTGAGCACGTGCACTCAACTTCTTTGCTCGACCATGCCGAGGCCTGTTCTGAGTGGAACCTGTCCTGTTAAACCACTGTATTGTCTTGGCCACCATGCTGCAGCTCAGTTTCAGGGTCTTGGCAATCTTCTTATAGCCTAGGCCATCTTTATGTAGAGCAACAATTCTTTTTTTCAGATCCTCAGAGAGTTCTTTGTCATGAGGTGCCATGTTGAACTTCCAGTGACCAGTAAGAGAGAGTGAAAGCAATAACATGAAATTTAACACACCTGCTCCCCATTCACACCTGAGACCTTGTAACACTATTGAGGAAAATGAGAGGGTGAGGACGCAGTCGCAGTTGCTGCTACTGGCGACTCCTGTCCTGACCCCCCCAAAAATTGGAAAAAAGTGGGACTATTCCGGTACTCAAATGTTGGTTTATCGTAGTTGGTATAAGGATGAGTTAAAAAAATCTTATAAAATATAAATTTTAATCAAAACAGAATAAAATGACAGTTACAATCACAATTGCAATTATAGACAACATCACTCTATATCATCATAAAAGGGAAGTACCACACAAGACAAAACAGGTGGATTCCGCAAGATTTGGATGAAAGGTGTATGTGGAGCTTTAAGTCTCGACCGGTTTCGCGGTTAAACACCGCTTCCTCAGGAGAAGCATATCTAGAACATGACATGACATAGTTTTAACATATACAGGCAAATACAAAATGCAGCAGCATTCTTTACAAAAATAATCAATTACATCATACAAGTGGAGTAAAAATAAGGACAAGCTCACCCAGTCAGGCGGTTTCCGTAAGTATGCAGGACTGAATAAAAGTCCCCCCGCGGCGGACACAGGGGATGACAGACAGCCTCTAGTAGATAAGAGTATAATTAACCAAACTGTAAGCATCTAGGTGTCAGTGGAATCCTAAAGGGGTGTGCCATAGCCGTAAGATTACAAAGAACCTTCAGTGGTGGTATAGAAGGATAAGGCCAAAGGTATAGAAGGATAAGGATAAGGATTTTGGCCTTATCCTTCTGAACCATCACTGAAGGTTCTTTGTAATCTTACGGCTATGGCACACCCCTTTAGGATTCCACTGACACCTAGATGCTTACAGTTTGGTTAATTATACTCTTATCTACTAGAGGCTGTCTTTCATCACCTGTGTCCGCCGCGGGGGGACTTTTATTGGGTCCTGCATACTTACGGAAACCGCCTGACTGGGTGAGCTTGTCCTTATTTTTACTCCACTTGTATGATGTAATTGATTATTTTTGTAAAGAATGTTGCTGCAATGACCTTTTTATTTGCCTGTATATGTTAAAACTATGTCATGTCATGTTCTAGATATGCTTCTCCTGAGGAAGCGGTGTTTAACCGCGAAACCGGTCGAGACTTAAAGCTCCACATACACCTTTCATCCAAATTTTGCGGAATCCACCTGTTTTGTCTTGTGTGGTACTTCCCTTTTATGATGATATAGAGTGATGTTGTCTATAATTGCAATTGTGATTGTAACTGTAATTTTATTCTGTTTTGATTAAAATTTATATTTTATAAGATTTTTTAACTCATCCTTATACCAACTATGATACAGCAACATTTGAGTACCGGAATAGTCCCACTTTTTTCCAATTTTTGGGGGGGTCAGGACAGGAGTCGCCAGTAGCAGCAACTGCGACTGCGTCCTCACCCTCTCATTTTCCTCAATTATGACTTCCTGGGATGATGGTACCTTTATCCACTATTAATTATATTGTAACTTAGGCCGCCATATATTTTTACCTTGTAACACTAACAAGTCACATGACACCTGGGAGGGAACATTCCTAATTGGGCCCAATTTGGACATTTTCATTTTTTGTTGCCAGCAGTTTAGACATTGATGGCTGTGTGTTAAGTTATTTTGAGGGGACAGCAAATTGACACTGTTATACAAGCTGTACACTCACTACTTTACATTGTAGCAAAGTGTCATTTCTTCAGTGTTGTCACATGAAAAGATATAATAAAATATTTACAAAAATGTGAGGGGTGTACTCACTTTTGTGAGATACTGTAGTATAGTATACAGTATTACACTATATACTATACTACAAACACTATACACTATACTATACTATATACACTATACTACACTCTATAGGTGGAAGCAAATGGAATACAGGAGACGGAGCGGGTGAAGTCCATAATGGGTGGGGCTTATGAGACGTTAAAAACTTCACCAACTGCCACTGACAAGCAGGTGTGTTTGAGCTTTGGGGTACACACCCTAATGCAACAGGCTGTGCACACCTATGGCAGCTGTATATAACCTACACAATCATGGACTTTATCGTGAAGTTTATTGCCCCTCAATGGACAATAAATAAAAGGCAATTCCCTGCACTGTTGCCTCCTCTGCCCTGACAACTTCTATCCACAGCACTGGTTCCTAATAGTGTATTGACTCTGCTGACAGCTCCCTTGCTAGCTGTCCTTGATCAAGACTATATTTTATGTTAACATTAATGACAGCAGAGAGGTCACCGGAATGCCTCATCAATTTTACTATGGAGCCCAATGAACAATTGTTATGCAACAGGGCATGAATTACATCTTTATTCTTGACCACAATAAAAATGTGTACAAAATCCCTATCCATCCCTACAGTAAAGTGCTAATTCTTCACTGTAAATGCACCATTTTGCCTCAGTGTGTTTCCACTTGCTCTGAAATACATATTTTTTTAGTGCCAAAAAAGGAAAAACAAAATGGCCTCTCTGAAAAGAAACTGGCATCAGTGTTTGCAAGGCAGCCTGACAACATGGCTGAATGCCTGCTGGAATCTCCCTTAGCATTGTTTACAGGCGGCTCAGACTGTGGAATGAGATACTAATCCTAGATGTGGGAAACCATGCTTTACTAATTCATGAAGCTACTTACTAGAAGTGCTTTCACTAAATGAAGTTACCATTCCTTTAACTGCTGTGCTTTTAAAAGGAACGTGAGGGAAATTGCTTTTGTGGAGACAGGAAAACATTTCAGGTGAAATTATAATATAATTTTGTTGTTTAAAAGGAACTCCAGTTAAAAAAAGTTTCAAACACAAAGCATTTTTTTTCGGTGCCATTTTATCACTTATTTCTACTAATGCAAGAGTGCATTAATCCGAACCGCTGTAATGGAAGCTGGGCTGAGCATTTTCACTTCAGTGTATGTTAAAGTAAAGTGTTTTAGTTTAATACACTATATTACATGACCTTGCATTGTGCACTGGTGCGCAGTCTTGTTGGAACAGGAAGGGGCCATCCCCAAACTGTTCCCACAAAGTTGGGAGCATGAAATCGTCCAAAATGTCTTCGTATGCTGACACCTTAAGAGTTCCATTCACTGGAACTAAGGGGTGAAGCCCAACCCCTGAAAAACAACCCCACACCAACCCCCCTCCACTAAATTATTTGGACCAGTGCACAAAGCAAGGTCCATAAAGACATGGATAAGCGAGTTTGGGTAGAGGAACTTGACTGGCCTGCCCTCAACCCGATAGAACACCTTTGGGCTGAATTAGAGTGGAGACTGCGAACCAGGCCTTCTCGTCCAACACCAGTGACTGACCTCACAAATGCTCTTCTGGAAGAATTTTCAAACATTCCCATAAACACACTCCTAAACCTTGTGGACAGCCTTCCCAGAAGAGTTGAAGCTGTTATAGCTGCAAAGGGTGGGCCAACTCAATATTGAACCCTATGGACTAAGACTGGGATGCCATTAAAGTTCATGTGTGTGTAAAGGCAGGCGTCTCAATACTTTTGACAATATAGTGTATAATGCCAACTACTCTCCCCTCATTCTCCACTTGGAGAATAATTTCAAAGTTTTACTGAATCCAGCAACTGGGTGGTTACTCAATTAGCACAACTCTCCCTTTTTTCACACAGTTTCCAATGTCCCTCTATGGGGGAGTTCGGAAGCCTACTCCCTGAACCTGATTAATGTCGCCTACATCCATCGGCTCCCACGCCAATACAGATATCTCAGTTGCACTTTTTCATGTTCTGGGCAATGCTACCTTTTACTGAAGATTCAATTCTCAACAATCTTTTTAACGGTGGTACTCGACTATGTTTTTCTAGAGTATGCAATCCTTTTTTCAGGGAATCAGATCTTTAGATGCAATCAAGAAATCACACAAAATGACACTGCCAAATCATCTTTAAATCTTGCATTTAAAAAATATATGTCACATTTCTATTATGAAACACTAACTCCCCTTTTAGATTGACCCCATTTGAAACAATATGTAAAAATTACTCCCATTCCCAGGGTATCATTTTATCTCTGTACCTTACTATATATTTTACCACCTTCTGAACCACTTTTTCCTACATCTGCGAATTGGGGGAAAAACTGAGCCAAAAATGGAAATCAAAAAGGACTGGGAGGAGAGTTGGCTGACCAACTCCAAATACTCAATTAATACTTCATCCTTGAAGATCTACAAACATATGGTACCTTGTTCTGTTCCACATTGCCCGGGTAAACCCAGGATATTCTCCCCGCTGTCTCTAGGTCTGCCTAAACACAGGTATTTTCTGCCATATCTGGTGGTCTTGTCCTGCCAGTAAACCGTTCTAGCATGCCATGTATCCTGTTATTTTCACCCTACTGGACTGTCAGCTTGTGATGAACCTCTGATAAACCCTCTTGGACAATCACCTACTTGTGCAAATCCAAACTGACCCATTAACCGGTGTCTTCACAGCAGCAAAAAAAGACCATCGCCAAAGCCTGAAAATATCCATCTCTCTAGCTTTTTTTTCTCTTCCCCACCCTCTTTCTCATCTCTTTTTCACCGCATTTCTTTCTTTCCTTCATCCCCACTAAACGTATTATACAAACCCTGTCAAAAATTATGGAATCACCAGTCCCTGAGGATGTTCCTTCAGTTGTTTATTGTTGTAGAAAAAAAGCAGATCACAGACATGGCCAAAAACTAAAGGCATTTTAAATGGCAACTTTCTGGCTTTAAGAAACACTAAAAGAAATCCAGAAAAATTATTGTGGTGGCCAGTAACAGTTAGGTTTAGAGAACAAGCACAGGGAATAAATTATGGAATCATTCAATTCTGAGGAAAAAATTATGGAATCACCCTGTAAATTTTCATTACAAACACTAACACCTGCATCAGATTAAATCTGTTCGTTAGTATGTAGGTAAAGAGGGTAAATCATCACGCAGTGTTGCACAAGATGTTGGTGTTCATAGTCGGCTGTGTCTAAAACATGGACCAAATACAAACAACATGGGAAGGTGGTTAAAGGCAAGCATACTGGTAGACCAAGGAAGACATCAAAGCATCAAGACAGAAAACAAAGCAATATGCCTTGAAAACAGAAAATGTACAACAAAACAAATGAGGAACAAATGGGAGGAAACTGGAGTCAACATCTGTGACCGAACTGTAAGAAACCGCCTAAAGGAAATGGGATTTACATACAGAAAAGCTAAAAGAAAGCTATCTCTAACACCTAAACACAAAAAAACAAGGTTACAATGGGCTAAGGAAAGGCAATCAGGGACTGTGGGTGATTGGATGAAAGTCATATTCAGTGATGAATCTCGAATCTGCATTGGGCAAGGTGATGATGCTGGAACTTTTGTTTGGTGCCGTTCCAATGAGATTTATGCAGACGACTGTCTGAAGAAAACATGCAAATTTCCACAGTCAATTATAATATGGGGCTGCATGTCAGGTAAAGGCACTGGGGAGATGGCTGTCGTTAAATCTTCAATA
Organism: Lithobates septentrionalis; assembly: GCA_037952835.1. Lineage (NCBI taxonomy): Eukaryota > Metazoa > Chordata > Amphibia > Anura > Ranidae > Lithobates > Lithobates septentrionalis. Next base: position 1,955,427 of record JBBDGP010000738.1, on the reverse strand, counting down.
AATGCACAGGTTTACATTGAAATTTTGGACACTTTTCTTATCCCATCTATTGAAAGGATGTTTGGGGATGATGAAATCATTTATCAAGATGATAATGCATCTTGCCATAGAGCAAAAACTGTGAAAAAATTCCTTGAAGAAAGACACATAAGGTCAATGTCATGGCCTGCAAACAGTCCGGATCTCAATCCAATTGAAAATCTGTGGTGGAAGTTAAAGAAAATGGTCCATGACAAGGCTCCAACCTGCAAAGATGATTTGGCAACAGCAATCAGAGAAGGCTGGAGCCAGATTGATGAAGAGTACAGTTTATCACTCATTAAGTCAATGCTTCAGAGACTGCAAGCAGTTATAAAAGCCAGAGGTGGTGCAACAAAGTACTAGTGATGTGTTGGAACGTTATTTTGTTTGTTTGTTTTTCATGATTCCATAATTTTTTCCTCAGAGTTGAGTGATTCCATAATTTATTCCCTGTGCTTGTTCTATAAATGTAACTGTTACTGGCCACCACAATTATTTTTCTTGATTTCTTTTAGTGTTTATTAAAGCCAGAAAGTTGCCATTTGAAATGCCTTTAGTTTTCGGCCATGTCTGTGATCTGCTTTTTTTCTACAACAATAAACAACTGAAGGAACATCCTCAGGGAATGGTGATTCCATAATTTTTGCCAGGGGTTGTATTACCTATCTTCCCTTAACCTCCTCCTCCCACCAGATCCGTGTGCTTTCTTGACAATAAACTCTTTACACAACACTGCACTGGGCTCTTTGTACAGCTACATGACTGCCTTAACCACTTGAGCCCCGGACCATTATGCTGCCTAAGGACCAGAGGTCTTTTTCCAATTTGGCACTGCGTCGATTTAACTGCTAATTGCGCGGTCATGCAATGCTGTACCCAAACGAAATTTGCGTCCTTTTCTTCCCACAAATAGAGCTTTCTTTTGATGGTATTTGATCACCTCTGCGGTTTTTATTTTTTGCGCTATAAACGGAAAAAGACCGAAAATTTTGAAAAAAAATGATATTTTCTACTTTTTGTTATAAAAAAAATCCAATAAACTAAATTTTAGTCATACATTTAGGCCAAAATGTATTCGGCCACATGTCTTTGGTAAAAAAAATGTCAATAAGCGTATATTTATTGGTTTGAAAAAAAAAGTTATAGCGTCTACAAACTAGGGTACATTTTCTGTAATTTACACAGCTTTTAGTTTATGACTGCCTATGTCATTTCTTGAGGTGCTAAAATGGCAGGGCAGTACAAACCCCCCCCCAAATGACCCCATTTTGGAAAGTAGACACCCCAAGGAAATTGCTGAGAGGCATGTTGAACCCATTGAATATTTATTTTTTTTGTCCCAAGTGATTGAAAAATGACAAAAAAATTATTTACAAAAAGTTGTCACTAAATGATATATTGCTCACACAGGCCATGGGCCTATGTGGAATTGCACCCCAAAATACATTCAGCTGCTTCTCCTGAGTATGGGGATACCACATGTGTGGGACTTTTTGGGAGCCTAGCCGCGTACGGGGCCCCGAAAACCAATCACCACCTTCAGGATTTCTAAGAGTGTAAATTTTTGATTTCACTCTTCACTGCCTATCACAGTTTCGGAGGCCATGGAATGCCCAGGTGGCACAAAACCCCCCAAAATGACCCCATTTTGGAAAGTAGACACCCCAAGCTATTTGCTGAGAGGCATATTGAGTCCATGGAATATTTTATATTTTGACACAAGTTGCGGGAAAGTGACACTTTTTTTTTTTTTTTTTTTTCATAAAGTTGTCACTAAATGATATATTGCTCACACAGGCCATGGGCCTATGTGGAATTGCACCCCAAAATACATTTATCTGCTTCTCCTGAGTATGGGGATACCACATGTGTGGGACTTTTTGGGAGCCTAGCCACGTACGGGACCCCGAAAACCAATCACTGCCTTCAGGATTTCTAAGGGTGAAAATTTTTGATTTCACTCTTTACTGCCTATCACAGGTTCGGAGGCCATGGAATGCCCAGGTGGCACAACCCCCCCCAAATGACCCCATTTTGGAAAGTAGACACCCCAAGCTATTTGCTGAGAGGCATGGTGAGTATTTTGCAGCTCTCATTTGTTTTTGAAAATGAAGAAAGACAAGAAAAAACATTTTTTTTTTCAAAACTTTGTGACAAAAAGTGAGGTCTGCAAAATACTCACTATACCTCTCAGCAAATAGCTTGGGGTGTCTACTTTCCAAAATGGGGTCATTTGGGGGGTTTTGTGCCACCTGGGCATTCCATGGCCTCCGAAACTGTGATAGGCAGTGAAGAGTGAAATCAAAAATTCACGCCCTTAGAAAGCCTGAAGGCGGTGCTTGGTTTTCGGGGTCCCGTACGCGGCTAGGCTCCCAAAAAGTCTCACACATGTGGTATCCCCGTACTCAGGAGAAGCAGCAGAATGTATTTTGGGGTGTCATTTCACATATTTCCATGGCATGTTTGAGCAATATATCATTTAGTGACAACTTTGTGCAAAAAAAAAAAAAAAAAAAAAAAAATTTGTCTCTTTCCCGCAACTTGTGTCGCAATATAAAATATTCCATGGACTCGACATGACTCTCAGCAAATAGCTTGGGGTGTCTACTTTCCAAAATGGGGTCATTTGGGGGGGTTTTGAACTGTCCTGGCATTTTATGCACAACATTTAGAAGCTTATGTCACACATCACCCACTCTTCTAACCACTTGAAGACAAAGCCCTTTCTGACACTTATTGTTTACATGAAAAAGTAATTTTTTTTTGCAAAAAAATTACTTTGAACCCCCAAACATTATATATTTTTTTAAAGCAAATGCCCTACAGATTAAAATGGTGGGTGTTTCATTTTTTTTTTCACACAGTAATTGCGCAGCGATTTTTCAAACGCATTTTTTGGGGAAAAAACACACTTTTTTAAATTTTAATGCACTAAAACACACTATATTGCCCAAATGTTTGATGAAATAAAAAAGATGATCTTAGGCGGAGTACATGGATACCAAACATGACATGCTTTAAAATTGCGCCCAAACGTGCAGTGGCAACAAAATAAATACATGTTTAAAAGCCTTTAAAAGCCTTTACAGGTTACCACTTTAGATTTACAGAGGAGGTCTACTGGAAAAATTACTGCACTCGATCTGGCCTTCGCGGTGATACCTCACATGCATGGTGCAATTGCTGTTTACGTTTGACGACAGACCGCCGCTTGCGTTCGCCTTAGCGCGAGAGCAGGGGCGACAGGGGTGCTTTTTTTTTTTTTTTTTTTTTCTTTATTATTTTTTTGCTTTTTTAATCTTACTTTTAAACTGTTCCTTTCATATTTTTTTTTTTTAATCATTTTTATTGTTATCTCGGGGAATGTAAATATCCCCTATGATAGCAATAGGTAGTGACAGGTACTCTTTTTTGAAAAAATTGGGGTCTATTAGACCCTAGATCTCTCCTCTGCCCTCAAAGCATCTGACCACACCAAGATCGGTGTGATAAAATGCTTCCCCAATTTCCCAATGGCGCTATTTACATCCGGCGAAATCTAAGTCATGAAATGCTCGTAGCTTCCGGTTTCTTAGGCCATAGAGATGTTTGGAGCCACTCTGGTCTCTGATCAGCTCTATGGTCAGCTGGCTGAATCACCGGCTGCATTCTCAGGTTCCCTGTTGAGACAGGAGAGCCAGAGAAAAACACGAAAGACGGTGGGGGGGGGGGGGCATTCCCTCCCACGGCTTGTAAAAGCAATCTAGAGGCTAATTAGCCGCTAGGATTGCTTTTACATGAAAGCCGACCGCTGGCTGAAAAGAATGATACCAAGATGATACCTAAACCTGCAGGCATCATTCTGGTATAACCACTCAAAGTCGTGAATGGCGTACCTGAAGACAAAAAAATGGTTAACAATGGTTAACAATAAAGCACAGTAAACAATAAAGTATAAATAATTACATACCTGAAAAACAAACATGATAAAACATAATAACAATAACAATAAAACATTGCAGAATAGAATACAGTAAAAAAAGAGCAGAACAATAGAGAGAGAGAATAGAGAGAGAGAGAACAATAGAACGACAACTATTTTTTTTTATTTTATATATTTTTTTTTTTTTACACTTTTTTTGTAACTAACTTTTATAACTGTAACCGGTTCCAGGTTCGGGTCTCTCAAAATGCGATGGCATCTTGGGAGACCCTGTGAAAGTGTGTCCTAGTCTGTGCAATGCTGTACCCTACGCTAATACTCAACTAGTGAATGGTAGCGTTCAAAACATTCACCAATGCAAAGACCAGGATTGTCAGGACAGGAGGGACAATAATAGCGGGTGTCACGCCTATATCCGCGCTTCCTGCAGACACAACATCTTTTTTGGGGGGTTCGCTGGGTAGGGGTACTCGGGAGGACATAAAAATGCCTCTCATGCAGCCGACTGCATTTGGTTGGGGATGTGAATGGGGGAAGTACGGGCGCTGCAGAAGCGGTGGGTTCCCAATTAGGATTGGCGAATGCAGCAGGAAGGGCACTATGGGCACGACGGGCCTGTGTTTGTCTTTTTGGTGGCAGCGGGACACTACTTGTGCTTGCCACCTCACCAGCTTGAACTGCACTTATGGGACTCGCCACGTCACCAAGTGTTACTGCAGTGCTGGTTTGGCTACGACCGGGGTGTACTACGCCGCTGGCGCTTGCCAGTTCCCCAAAACGCTACCAAAAAAACTGTTAGCGATCGCACGGATCAGGCCTGACTCTGCGAACGCTGCAGTTATGCGTTTAGAGTTTTGTAAGTGACAGTGATCGATCGATACTGCACTTGGGTGGGCTGGGCCGGGCGGAGGGGCAAAACGCAGGTGCTAGCAGGTATCTGGGCTGATCCCGCTAACACTGCGTTTTTGGGAACCCTAAACTGCTGGTGACGCTAGTATAGATCTGATCGGATCAGATATTGATCCGATCAGATACTATACCACTAAGGGAGGTGTACGGTGCGTGCGTGGGTGTTAGCGGTACTGGCGCTAACCTGACGCTGCCTGGAGCTGGTGCTTGCCAGTTCACCAAAACGCTACCAAAAAAACTGTTAGCGATCGCAGGGATCAGGCCTGACTCTGTGAACGCTGCAGTTATGCGTTTAGTGTTCTGTAAGTGACAGTGATCGATCGATACTGCACTTGGGTGGGCTGGGCTAGGCCGGGCAAAACGCAGGTGCTAGCAGGTATCTGGGCTGATCCCGCTAACACTGCGTTTTTGGGAACCCTAAACTGCTGGGGACGCTAGTATAGATCTGATCGGATCAGATATTGATCCGTTCAGATACTATACCACTAAGGGAGGTGTACGGTGCGTGCGTGGGTGTTAGCGGTACTGGCGCTAACCTGACGCTGCCTGGGGCTGGTGCTTGCCAGTTCACCAAAACGCTACCAAAAAAACTGTTAGCGATCGCAGGGATCAGGCCTGACTCTGCGAACGCTGCAGTTATGCGTTTAGTGTTTTGTAAGTGATAGTGATCGATCGATACTGCACTTGGGTGGGCTGGGCGGAGGGGCAAAACGCAGGTGCTAGCAGGTATCTGGGCTGATCCCGCTAACACTGCGTTTTTGGGAACCCTAAACTGCTGGGGACGCTAGTATAGATCTGATCGGATCAGATATTGATCCGATCAGATACTATACCACTAAGGGAGGCGCATGCTGCGTGCGTGGGTGTTAGCGGTACTGGCGCTAATCTGACGCTGCCTGGGGCAACGCATATCACCGCCGGGCGATTAGGGGGCTAAACCTTTATTCGGTAATAAACGGCGGGTGCCCTGACACTATAAAAAATAAACAAACTAACCAGCGTCAACCGTAACGGTTATACGGTGATCAGTGGTGAAAGGATTAACTAGGGGGCAATCAAGGGGTTAAAACATTTATTAGGTAGTATATGGGGGTCCCTGACACTATAAAACGCTGACGGCGAACCTAAATTTTTACCTCACTAACTAGCGTCACCAGCGACACTAATACAGCGATCAGAAAAATGATCGCTTAGTGACACTGGTGACGGGGGGTGATCAAGGGGTTAAAACTTTATTAGGGGGGGTTAGGGGGGTACCCTAGACCTACAGGGGGGTAACAGTAACTGTGCTAACACAGTAACTGTCACAAACTGACACTATGCAGTAATCAGAAAAGAAAAAAAAACAAAAAAAAAAAAACTGCTGGTGTCAGTTTGTGACAGGGGGGGGTGATCGGGGGGGGGGGATCGGGGGGCGATCGGGGGGGGGGGGGGGATCGGGGTGTAATGTGTGCCTGGCATGTTCTACTGTGTGTGTGTGTGTTGGTGCACTCACATACCTGTCTTCTCTCCTCGGGCCGGAACGGAAACTACCGACCCGAGGGGAGATGACATCATTTCCTTTGCTGCTGTTTAGCATACAGCAGCAAAGGAGTGTTCCCATTGGCCAGCGGCGATCGCGAGGGGGGGGCCACGAACGGATGGCCTCCCCCTCGTCTCCGATCGCCGGGGGACAAAACAGGACCGCCTCGGGCGGCGGGTCCGATCGGACCCCCCACCCGCGGAAGGCAAATCATGTACCATGTACGTGATTTTGCCTGCCCGTGCCACCTTGCCGACGTACATCGGCGTGAGGCGGTCGTCAAGTGGTTAAATGTTCATAGTGTGTTGCAATATACTTGCACTTTACAGTATGTGATAAGTTCCACCTCCCACTGACTTCTCAAACAGTACCTAATAACAGAAATAAACCACATTACAAAGATAGGATCTTACAGATGACCTGCAGTGCCTTCCTCTCTATTAAGATTCAAGAAACAGGCTTTAGGATCCTCTTGTGGTGGAAGAAGGTCCCTAAATCTCTCCATAAATTTTCTGCAGTGCTAACCCCTGTGTAGGATATCAAAACAGAGAGGGCTCCCTATCGCAGAACTTCTGTTCCTACCTGGGTATATGGGGCTTTTAGGATCACGTGCAATTCCGCAACTTATGCCGTGTACACAGGGGCGGACTTTTCAGCATCAAACATCCGACGGTCTTTCCGACGGACTTTCGACAGAGTTAAGACGGACTTGCGAATGACCGGACTTGCCCACACACGAACGGACTAAAGTCCGTTCGAAAGTCCCTTTGTTTGAACGTGATGACGTATGACCGGACTAGAATAAGGAAGTTCATAGTCAGTAGCCAATAGCTGCCCTAGTATCGTTTTTGGTCTGTTGGACTAGCATACAGACGAACAGATTTTTCGATCGGACTCGAGTCTGTTGGAAAGATTTTAAACATGTTCTAAATCTAAAGTCCTTCTGATTTGCAACAGAAAAAGTCAGCTGGAGGTCCGATGAAGCCCACGCATGATCAGATTGTCCAACGGATTCGTTCTGTCGGACCAGTCCGGTCGAAAAATTTGCATAGCACATGCTTGAAGACTAATAAGCTAGCAGCTTTCCTCCTTCATTTGACATCTGTAGCGCTACCCCTGCAGGGGCCGCTTGGTAGATTGGATTTTCTGTTCTTCTTCCTTGACTGTGAGAACAACCTCAGCCCCTCTAACACACCAGGTTAAGCAAATGGATACTGCACTACTACTGGGAGTACAAATATAGATACTCTGCACACAGCTAAGGTTCAGTATCAAAAAGCAAACTTTAGAGCGTTTAGTGGTAAATGAATGCAGTATATAGTCTCGGGTTGCAGTAAATAGCAGTATGCATATAAATAAGTTAGTAATGGATTAGGTCAATCACAGTTTACTCGACAATATGTTCGCTAGGCTATAGCAGCATAGAATAGAGTTCTATTCAGCTAAATTAAACCTGGTAATCCACAAAATCAGCAATAAGTAGTCACATTAGAAAACAGTAACAGTACAAAATAATCATTACATTGAAAGGCAAAGTTCTGGTGAAGCAGCTACCTGAGTGAGCCATCTTTAGTTCTTCAGTTGGCTAGTATCGGGGCCCTGTCTTTACAGTGGTGCACATCAGTATGATCCTAGTAAAGTCTGCATGCACTGCAGTAAATAATGTTGCTAGTTAGATGACCAGTCTCCATCTGCTTTGTTTCTGCTAGAGGCAACAGATTAATGGCAGCACTGTGTTCAAAATCATTCTCTGTCTACACACCGTTGCCAATAAAATGATACAAACGTTCCCTATTAATATACCTATTGAATGTAGCAAAGGTCTGCATACCACTGTACTGGAAACAGGCTAAACTCCCTCCAATTGGCTTGTGGTTTTCAAAAGGTTAAGGAAATAAAATTGAGAAAGAAACATGGCTGCAGCAAACCACACGGAAAACAATTCTGCAAAACATGGTATTATTGGACAGAGTTTAGCTGCTCAATATCCTAGCGGTCCTTCTTTAATGGCTCTAGCATAAGAGACCTTCCAAAGATAAAGCCCTCAATGCAAACACAAAAGGGATTGCACCTCACGATGACCTACTCAGCAATGGCTGTCTTCAGCATCTCCTATCGCTCACCATCTAATCCTATCTCCTCATTTTCTTTACTATGCACATTTTCCCTTCTTTTTTGCACCTTTTTGGCCTACTTTGTTCTCCATTAGATGTTCCAGACCCTGGAATCAATCACTCATCCTTTGTTTCTTTCTAACAGTCATTCAGGCATAATCCTTTAACTCCTATACAAGCAGAAATTATGGGGTTACATAAATGATCAGGAGAAGATTTTCTTTCAAAGAGTGTACAAGTCTGGAATCCTTCTCAAGCCACCCATTTTTACCATCATTGGTGTCATTAGATCATGATATTATACATTTATCCGGTATATAATGGTTCAGACACGTTGTTCTACATAATGTTGCAATCCTTATTGCCTGTATGACTGCAAAAATAAAAAATAAAGAATTATAAATCAAGCTAAGCCTTACCCCTGGTCTATTATTTCATCGAGTATCAAATAAACAGCGTCCAAGTTTTCAAGCACAGAACTTCTATCCACATTTTTCCTATGGTAGAAAAAAAGGGAAATCCTTTATGCATATATTGTGTTTTCATTATATACCTATGTACTTTATACAGATATCTCAATGTAAAACTTCACTTAGCCTATGCACATGCAGTAATGCAGTATTAACCAAACATAACCTATGCTACTGTTGGTGGCTTTAGGCAACTTTGAGGTGAGGTTTATCACAGCAACAGGCATGCCATTTAAGATATCAGGGACCTGTAGGCAGGTGCAGTCTACTTTCTCCACTGTAGGTGGCGCTCTTCCCAAGTGGCATCGCAGTTGGAGAGGAAGTCATGGGAAACAGGGTCTCTCTATGTTTTACTAGGTCACTGGGCAAGCTATCCAATTGGTTGCTGCCACCCCATGTGACTCTGGCAGCCATCTTGGGTCAGGCAGAGCCTATTTAAGGCCCTGACTTGCGTCCACTTTGCGAGTGGGTAGAGTAGGGACAGGTAAACCTCTTGGTAGGGACAGAACTAGCGGCAGGGAAAGATTCCTGACAAGTAGGGAAAGCTTAAGGCTAACAACTTCTCTGGAGATCTTCCTGCTTAGGCCCAAGATGGCCAGGCCGCATTCTGCCCCTCCTAACGGGCGCTGTCAGTTGGCTGAATCCTGCTCTCTACGTGATGTTGGATCTGGGAGTGTTCCCAGTTGGGCTGTCTTCCCACTGGGTTAATTGTGAACTGTCTTTGCAATATTTCAATACGAGTTCTTTCATCACACTTGGACGGTGTGTGTTATCACCGCTGCACCCCACTTACAGACCGATGTCCCCTGCATGATTTGAGCAACCTGTGACCAACAACAATTTAGGGATTTATTTATAGAAATTGTTGGACTAATGTCACAAGCATTTGCCCAGCCATTACAATATCTGACTGTATTTTGCTTAACCACTAGCCGACCAGCCGCCGCAGTTATACTGCGGCAGGTTGGCACGGCTGCGCAAATCGCGATAGCCACGCCGCCGCATGTCCCCGGAGCTGATGCGCACTCTCACAGAGGACAAGGGGGCACTTTTTACATACAGAAAGACATACAGAAAGGCTTCTTCACAGTAAGAGCTATGAAAATGTGGAATAGACTCCCTCAAAAACCAGTTCTGGCCAGCTCAGTAGATTGTTCTAAAAAAGAGCTGGATGCATTCCTTAATACACAAAATATAACTGTATATTAACATTTAGGCTCCATTCACACTTGTTTTCCAATGATAACCATTCATATATATGTGCAAGTTAATGTTGCAGTGACTTTAAAGTTGTTCATGTCCAACTTGGTCTGACTTTCATGCAATTTGAGGACCATAGACTTCAATGTTAACCCTCAAAAGTTGCATGAAAGTTGTACCTGAAACTTATACAATGCAACAGTTGTGCAACAGTTGTCCATTATCACTGGTCAAACCCAAAGTCATAGCTCAGTTGCACCCATCCAAAGTTGCATCAAACTTGCACCAAAGTTGCACTCCAAAGTCAGCGCAACTTTAGAGTCTTACAAGTGTAACTGGAGAGGTAATAACACCAGGGTTTCTTGATCCGGGAATATCTAATTGCCTCCTGGGGGATCAGGAAGGATTTTTTTCTCCTGCTGGAGCAAATTGGATCATGCTTTTTAAGTTTTTTTTTTGCCTTCCTCTGGATCAACCATGGGTATAGGGTTTTCTATTTATTTGTGTTTTCTATTGGTTGAGGATGGACTTGTATCTTTTTTCATCCTACTGTATGTAACTATGAGAGGCAAAAATTGCCTGTGATTGAGAAAGGCTGGTGTATCATATACTATATTGTCAAAAGTTTTGGGACACCTGCCTTTACACGCACATGAACTTTAATGGCATCCCAGTTATCGTCCGTAGGGTTCAATGTTGAGTTGGCCCACCCTATGCAGCTATAACAGCTTCAAATATTCTGGGAAGGCTGTCCACAAGGTTTAGGAGTATGTCTATCGGAATGTTTGACCATTCTTCCAAAAGCTCATTTGGGAGGTAAGACATTGATGTGGACAGGAATGCCTGGCTCACAGTCTCCGCTCTAATTCATCCCAAAGGTGTTCTATTGGGTTGAGGTAAAGACTCTGTGCAGGCCAGTCAGGTTCTTCCACCCCCAACCTCACTCATCCATGTCTTTATGGACCTTGCTTTGTGCACTGGTCCAAATCATTTGGTGGAAGGGGGATTATGGTGTGGGGTTGTTTTTCAGGGGTTGAGCTTGGCCCCCTAGTTCCAGTGAAGGGAACTCCTAAGGCATCAGCATACCAAGACATTTTGGACAAATTCATGCTCCCAACTTTGTGGGAACAGTTTGGGGATGGCCCCTTCCTGTTCCAACAAGACTGCGCACCGGTGCACAAAGTAAGGTCCATGAAGACATGGATGAGCGAGTTTGGGGTGGAGGAACTTGACTGGCCTGCACAGAGTCCTGACCTCAACCTATAGAACACCTTTGGGATGAATTAGAGCGGGGACTGCGAGCCAAGCCTTCTCGTCCACCATCAGTGCCTGACCTCACAATTGTGCTTCTGGAAGAATGGTCAAACATTCCCATAGATACACTCCTAAACCTTGTGGACAGCCTTCCCAGAAGAGTTGAAGCTGTTATAGCTGCAAAGGGTGGGCCAACTCAATAATGAACCCTACGGACTAAGACCGGGATGCCATTAAAGCTCAGTGTGTAAAGGCAGGCGTCCCAATACTTTGGTAATATAGTTAGCTATTGGGAGAGGCTTGTCATATATGCCAATGAGTACCTTTAAAATGTATAATTAAAAAGGACAAAGATGCAATTTGGGCAAGAAAACCTGTAATTTATACTCAGCAGACTTCAGCACTCGCTAATAATGTAAAGAATAAATACCAGTAAATCCTGCTGTTACATAAAGGGCAGATTACATATTTGCTCTGCTATAAGAAGACATAAAACACTCACCGCAGCATATGACACAGGCTCTCGCATATACAAGTCAGCGCAGACAGAAGCAGCAGCTGTAGGTAGACACAGCAATTATACTTGGAGCAATTGTTAACAAAACACACTTTGCTAAAAAAAAACACATTACCAACACCACGACAGAGAAGCACCTTCACTCACCCTAGGTTCACACCTATGCGTTTTTTAGTGCATTTTGCAGTTTGCAGAAACACACTATAGTCCATTTAACATGGTTTCCTATGGTACAAGTTCACATGTATGTGTTTTGCAGCCCGTGCATTTTTGGAAAGGGTCGGGGACTTTTTTCCCACGATTTGCGGGTAATAGACTTCAAAGCAACTACACCAGAAACAAAAGTGTTGTGTTTGTGATGCTATTTTTGATGTGTTTTGTGGTATTTATTTTAACACTATATATAACTGGTTGCTAAGCAGGGGGCGGGAAGCAGGTTGCCACGTCCTTAACAACTGATGAGTCATCAGCTGTCAGAGGTTTCCCCACTGACAGCTGAATGTAAAACAAAATGAAAAATTGCAGTAAAAAAAAAAAAATGCGCAAAAAAAAAAATGGCGTGGGGTCCCCCCAAAATCCAGACCCTTATCTGAGCATGTCGCCCGGCAGGTCAGGAAAGGGAGGGGACGAGCGAGCACCCCAACCCCCTCCTGAACCATACCAGGCCGCATGCCCTCAGCATGGGGGGATGGGTGCTTGGGGGGGCTCTGACCCCCCACAGACCTTGACAACCACCCCAACAACCCTGCCCGGTGGTTGATTGGGATCTGCGTGTGCGGGGCTTATAGGAATCTAGAAGAGGTCCCCCAGATTCCACCCCCGCTATGTGAATGGGTATTGGGTTCATCATCTTCTTCCACTGTCATCTCTTCCGGTGCCGCCTTCTCCCGCCGCCGTCTCTCCCGCCATCGTCTTCTCCCCGCTGCTGTCTCCTTTCTCGCCGCTAGTTACCTGCTAAAAAAAAAAAACGCTCTTCTTCTGTGGCTGTCTTCCTCCATTGTGTTGTCGCTCGCTGTGTGGCATCTCTTATATAGCCATGGGGTGTGGCCATCCGATGACATCACTCAGAGAGCCCCTTGTCCCCCTGTTGTGAAACACAACGGCTGACAACACAATGGAGGAAGACAGCCACAGAAGAAGAGCGGCTTCTTTTTTTTTTAAGCGGGTAACCAGCGCTGAGGAAGAAGAAAGCCCGAGGAGAAGACAGCACCAGGAAGAGACAGCAGCGGGAGAAGATGGCTCGGGGAGAAGATGGCTCAGGGAGAAAACAGATCAGAGCTATTTTATTAATAAAGGACTTGCCAAAAACAGTTTCGTTGTTTTTGTTTTTTTGAAATTCAATGCTTTTCGAGGTGAATGGGTAGGGGTACAATGTACCCCATACCCACTTACATTGGGGTGCTGGGATCTGGTGGTCCCCTTCTTAAAAAAAAAACTCTTCCGAAAAAAAACCCGTAAAACGCAAAATGCATGAAAACTGCATGCAAAAACGCATAAAAAACGAGGGTTTAAAAACGCAAAATGAAATGCACTGCAAAACATGCCTGAAAAACACATCAAGCGCAGCCGCATAGATGTGCACCTAGACTCAAAGTGTACTTCCGCTTTTGCAGCCAAGTTAGGAGAACGCCTGCTCTTTTCTGATAACTCCAGTACTGAAAAATCCCGCTTTGTTCTCTTTATTTACCAAGGGGTGTTGAGATGTGTTCCATAATAAACCCTGTCTGTACTGTGTTGGCATCTTATGCATCCGATTTACGCTGTGTTGTTTATGAACTATGCAAACATTCCAAATGCTGTATTGTTCAGTATATGCTAGTTAAAAGATATATAAATATATACTCTCTTATATAAATACAACTCTCTTATCTAGCAGCTGTCTTTCTCAAAAAGTAGAGGGAGGTGTGTCTCTGAAAGGTTATAGCATGAAAAACTTAAACAAAACAAAAAACAAAAAAAAACAAACATGTTATATTTACCTGCTCTGTCCAGTTGGTTTTGCATAGAGCAGTCCTGATTCTCCTCTTCTCGGGTCCCCTGCAGTCGCTCTGGGCCCCATTCCCTTGCCGAGTGCCCCCATAGCAAGACACAGAGAGCGGGAGACAATGGCTTCTGCATCTCAGCCAATCAGAAGGGAGAGACCCAGGAGAGGCTTGCGTCTCGTACACATCGCTGGATCGAGATCGGGATTAGGTAAGTATTGGGGGGGCTGACACTGAAGGTTTTCTACCTTCATGTGTAGAATTTTTTTTAAAGGGGCCGCATATTAGACAAAGCCCCCCCCCCCCCGGGATCTTTGCTTTTCTCCATGTTGTCCAGGTAGATCTCAACCTCTGTCAGGTTGCCTACCCCTGCTATAGAGCAAGGTTTCCCAACCCCTGGGCCGCGGACCGGTGCCGGTCAGTGGCTTGTTGGGGGCTGGGCTGTGTGGCGGTGGGTGGGCAGCAGGCAAGCTAGCCAGCATAACCTGCACTGCCACTCCCCTACTACCAGAGGGCGTCTGCTCCTTTTCTCCCAGCACCACTACTCTCTTCCCTCTCTGTGGTCACAGAGGCCCCCTCTGCCAACCCAAACTCCCTGGTTGGGTGGTGTAGTTATAGGAGATGTACAGGATGTATGATATGGCCACAGGCAAGATAAACCATACCACACTTGAAACCTCCAGATCTTTGCAACTTTCATGTAAAATGATCGCTCTCATCAACACAGCGATCCCCGCTGAGCAAGCGGATGAGTAAAAACGAACAGCCCTGTGTGAAAGGGGCCTTAAAACCATCATGTGCTTCTCATAATTTTTCAGGACAGAAATCTACATTACACTGTGGATGGAATTTGTTTCACACATCAGGCGTACTACGTTTGAAGCATGCTAGTGGTGATGTACTTTTAAAAATACATAATTTACATACTTGAATATTGTTAAATGTGGCTAAATTTGTAAATCTTAAAGTGTCACTAAACCCACAACATAACAAACCATCAGTAAATGGTGCATTACATGCTGTTCATACTCACTTGGTCACTATGGGATTCATTTACTGTGTTCTGCAAAAAAACTGGTTGATCCTGCTGTTCTCTGTCTCCCCTCCTGCCCATGTCCCCAATGTAGTGGGGGATTTTGCTGAGCAGTGGTGACAGCTAGTGCACATGCTCAGTTTTCAGTGAGTTTCTATGCTGAACATTTCCTCCCTATCACATCTGAGCAGCCCATGTGACTATAGAGTCACACATATGGGCGTATACACAGTGGTAAATGACAGCCCACTCCCTCCCTCCTCCTCCATGCCCACTAGCTAAACATAATGGGGGTGGGATATTACATGTTGATTGATGGCTTCATCTCCCTGTTATTCTAAGACACAGGCTGGAGGGGCGTGACACAGCCTGTGACTGGCAGAAATCTGCCCACACCATGTTATTGTCAAAAAATAATAAAGATTTTGATTTCAAATATATATTTGAATGACAATTTAAAACAGTCTATTAATATTAATTATTTATTTTTGGGGGGCGTGACTGGATGTGCGAGGAGGGAGAGTATGGAGTGAGTGAGTGAGGAGGAGGAGGACGTGTGTGGACTCCCTCCTAACCTCCGCTCAGGCTGCAGGGATGCTTGGAGAGATTGAGGCGGCTGGAGCTGCTGATCTTCTGTTAAACAGGAGCGGTGAGCACAGAGCACGGATTGCTCACACTGAATTGGCCGCCCAGCTGATAGATCTGTGTGGAGGGGCAGGAAAGGAGGCGGTGCATATCTTCCGAGTGGATCCAAACAGCACCGAGTGGCGTGTGGACTACGTGATCCCGCGATAGTCTGTGAGAGCAGGGGGAGGCAGGTGGAGAACACCCGGCAATACCGCGAGAAGTGCTGTGAAAGCGTGGAGGAATACCAGCTTTAGGACAAACTTCTGGGGTCTGTGTGTCGTCCCCCAGGGGGTTAAGGACTGGTTCGGGCATTGAGTAATACATTCCCACAAATAAGACCACGCCAGATGAAGGGTATGCAAAGACTGCTAGACTATACTGTGACTATACTGTGAAGTTATGAGCAAGCCTACACATGATATTCAAAATTGTTGGACTAAAGCCTCTCAAACATTGCAATCATTGCTATAAAGGCTTGTTACATATATCTGCTCCTGAAGTACTCCTGTATAGTGTCACTGTATCGCACTTACCTAGCCATTTCTGCTCTTGGAGGAGGGACTGATATACAAGATGGTAATAATCCAGTGATTTTTAGTAATCCTTGTACCTATATAATTTCAGCTCTCAGCTCCTGGTATTTTTTTTTGTGGGACTGGAGTACAACACCCTATCTCACCTGTTTAGCTGCTCTGATTAATTTAATATGTGGCATTTGGCACCTTTTTTTCCCTTTTTAGTAACCTCAATGCAAATAATTAAGACTTCAGCAATCTTAGTGAGTGATACTAATGTATTGTAGTAATCAGGATCTCTATTATATGGTATTGTGGTACCCTTCGTCTATTGAATATTGAGATATTCCAGTATTTTCTGGGCTACTGCTTACATGGCATTTTGATAAACATTTCTGATATAGCACAGTAATTGCAGGATATAAGATACTCTACATTGGGATGTTCCCTGAAGCAACACCAGTGCAATTTTTATGCACAACATTTTGTGCATAATATCTTGATATTCTTGATTGGACACTCTTTTTACAAGATATTTTGCTCTATTCATATTCTTTAATACCCTTCAGTACCTGCAGGTTTACCTCCCCTTTTTTTTTTCCTTTTTTTGAGATAAAAAGCAGGTATGGCAATGAGAAGAAGAGGAGAAGAGCAGATATAGCCAGAGAATGTGGGGACACAGCAACTACGTTCCTCAAAGGAAAAGAACACCCACTAGGCATCAGCAACCACAGCAAAATTAGAGCGTTTTGTTCACACCCCTGTTCAGACAATGTGAGATTGGTGGGACTGCCTGAAAGAAGTGAGGGCTCTAACCCCATAAAGTTCTTAGAAAAATGGCTCATAGAATTGTTTGGAAAACAGACTTTTTCACCATTGTTCTCAATTGAAAGAGCACATAGAGTCCCTTTTAGAGCCCCACCTCCAGGAGGATACCCAAGGCCATTACTGGTGAAATTTCTTAGTTACAAAGATAAGGTGATGCTATTGAGAAAGGCAAGAGAAGCAGGGAGTGTCTTTTTTAATGGAACTAAGATCTCATTTTATTCAGAGAGGGAGGACAGTTAAAGGGGGGAGGGGGGAATGAATAGAAGCACAATGCACTTATTGGCAGCAGGGAAATGTAGTTGGAGTATAGAAATCACAATGAAATACACATTAGAATATAATATGATAGAAAACTACACACAGGGGTTCCAATATGGTATTTTAGGAATTAAAGGTATTAACAAACAAAGAGTGTTTACATTTTTCACGAATTTCAGTTTGAATTTAGACTCCCATACATCTTCTATACTTCTTTTCTTTTCATATGCAGGCTAAAATACTTAAAATAGGCTGCTAGAATGTCAGGGGAATGGGTAACTCAGCTAAGAGAGCAGCAGTATTTTCTATGCTGGAGAAATATGGAGTAGGGTTGATCTGTCTTCAAGAAACACATTTAAGAAAACATACAATGTCCCAATTAAAGAATAGAAAATACCAAATTCAATATCACTCGGTATACTCCTCATATTCTAGAGGGGTGAGTGTTATGGTGAAAACAGGGATGCTTTTTCCTGCAGACAGATCAACATAGATGAAATGGGTCGCTACATCTTTCTCCACTGTTGGAGAATAAAATGTATGTTCTGGCAAATATATATATTCCTCCACCCTTTAAAATGGATGTCATGTATAGATTAATGGGATTCATGTTAGATAAGGATAATGTACCGATCATAATAGTAGGAGATTTTTATGAGGTGCTAGATAAAAAGATTGATAGGTTCCCCCCGGGGTTGCAGCCAGTGTCTACAGAGAAGAGTCGACTAAGTCAACTTCTGGAAGAAGCAGGGTGGATGGATATGTGGAGAGTGAGGAATCCGGATGTTCAGCAGTATTCCTGCTTCTCAAGTTCCTCAAGTTCCTATTCCACGCTCTCCAGGATAGATATGGCTCTGGGTAATGTGAGTGCCTTACAAACTATAAAAAATATAGAGTATCTACCAAGAGGCTAACAAAAAATAAAAGTTTAATTGCCTGGATCGACCTCCAAAGTAAATTAATCAGGTGAATTGTGTATAGACCTTCATCCACACTAAAAAGTGGGATGCAGTTCGGGTTGCCCTAAGAGCATACAGAAAAAACTAAGAGAATAGAGTTCTCTTAAGAGGGCAAACAGAACCGAACACTATGAAAAAAACAAATTAATTTTATTGATACAAAAAAATTATCAGTACCCTAATAAGACAGTTATAAAAAAAAGGGGGCAAAGATAAGTGACTATCAAGGACCCATTAAAATAAAGACAACATTGTCTGTAAAAACTAAAAACAAGGGAGCCGCGGCTAGCATCACACGTACATACCACAATCACCACTCACAGACACTGATGACATCAGGATATCAGGATAAGAAATAATGAATTCACAGAACAGATATTAATGGAACAAGTCCCGTGTATCATCAATTATTGATGTGGTATAATTGGGTATATGAATGAATGGGTGGAGCGTACTAGTAGAAGTTCATTGAATGTGTTGGTTCAGTACGGTCAATAAAAAAAAATTTAGACCCAGACCATATTGTATGAGCAGGCAAAAACAGCAGTTACAGCCGGCAAAGCTTGCTTACATGATGTTAGATAGATAGCAGAGGGGAGCTGGCATACATAGTAATGGCAGAAGCAGCAGGGGGAGTGCTAATAGCTGGGAGAGCGCATCCAAGTATGCAGATATAAACTGGATCAATACATCTCTCACCGGTTAGAGGGTGTCCTCTTATGACGGCCAGAAGGGCACGTAATCTTGGTGACCTCTTGGTCCATTCAGAGTACACACGGACGTCCAATGAGAATTGGCTCACCAGGTCTAGACCTCCTTTAGGTATGTACGCCTGTGAACACTGCAGCATTTACAAGTATATACACCAGACCGATGTGTTCGCCAATCCATGCGGGGAAAAAATTACAAAATCAAACAGTTTATCAACTGTTCAACTACTCACATTATTTATATGCTTACATGTCCGTGCAATAAAATATATATAGGCAAAACCAAACGTGCGCTCCGCATTAGGATTGGTGAACACATTGCTGGTATTAAGAAGAAGGATGATGAACGCCCGATCCCTCTGCACTTTGCCAAATTCCACAATTGTGATCCAAAGGGCTTGACTGTAAAGGATATCTATATGCTTAACCTGCCTCCCAGGCGTGGAGACTTTGATAGACTCCTTCTCCAAAAAGAAAAAATGTGGACATATTATTTGGACTCTATGGTCCCCAAAGGGTTAAATACTGAATGCAGTTTACAGCCTTTCTTGGAAAGGTAATTACCCTGTCCACATTTTTTCTTCTTTTTTCTGTTTTTGAGTATATACTATTCTGGTTGATTGTATCTTCCTAGTTCTGTTTAATGCATGTTCCTGCATTATCTATCCATATCCGAATTGGTTCCTTATCGGGTCCCCCTCCTCCTCTTTTCCCCCCCCTTTTCCCCTTTTCTGCACCGTGTGCTGCTCCTCTAAATAAAAAGTTTTCAACTAAATATGAATTAGATCATATAGAGCCATTTGCATTTTTTACGTATCTCTGCTGCATGATCGTAAGGAGAGGTGACCTTGGATGACATCTGGTGGTAATAATTGGTAATTACATCATTAGCTTATGTCTATTTAAATCCACCCCACGGACCCCTCCTTGCTCTGAAGAAACCAGCGTTCATTGGCTGGTGAAACGCGTCAGCAACGTGACGTCAGTACGTCACTCCAGAACCGCGTGCTCACTGGATGGAGTGTCAGCAAGGAATGAACAGCTGACGACCGACTTTTTTCTTCCCTGGACAGTCGCGCAATTTTAAGCACTGCAACTAACACACAGCGAGGGCTCTGACTTTCTGGCAGGAACACGGCCCAAGATGGAATAATATTGTCAGCCACAACTTTCCTGGGGTAGAGTATCGCTATGTGAGGACGGTGGACCCCCTTTATGTGAGAGATGTATTGATCCAGTTTATAGCTGCATACTTTAATGCGCTCTCCCAGTTATTAGCACTCCCCCTGCTGCTTCTGCCATTACTATGTATGTCAGCTCCCCTCTGCTATCTATCTAACATCATGTAAGCAAGCTTTGCCAGCTGTAACTGCTGTTTATCCTGCTCATACAATATGGTCTGGGTCTAAATGTTTTTTTATTGACCGTACTGAACCAACACATTCAATGAACTTCTACTAGTACGCTCCACCCATTCATCCATATACCCAATTATACCACATCAATGATTGATGATACACAGACTTGTTCCATTAATATCTGTTCTGTGAATTCATTATTTCTTGTCCTGATATCCTGATGTCATCAGTGTCTGTGAGTGGTGATTGTGGTATGTACGTGTGATGCTAGCCGCGGCTCCCTTGTTTTTAGTTTTTACAGACAACGTTGTCTTTATTTTAATGGGTCCTTGATAGTCACTTATCTTTGCCCCCTTTTTTCTATAACTGTCTTATTAGCGTAGTGATGAATTTTTTGTATCAATAAAATTAATTTGTTTTTTCCATAGTGTTCGGTTCTGTTTGCCCTCTTAAGAGAACTCTATTCTCTTAGTTTTTTCTATCTACCAAGAGGAATTGCAGATCTTTCACCAATAGTGCTGGCATTAAATCTGGGGGGAAAAAAGAGTTCAGGGGGTCTGGAGGAAAGTTCATTTTAGTTTGAATTAATGAAGAAATCAGATGAGGTTCTGCCTAAACTAAGGGAGTTTGTAGAGTTTAATGAGGGTACAGCATCGGCTGGAGTGCTTTGGGATACTCTGAAGGCATTCTTCCGAGGTATACTGATCCAGCAGGTGTCAAAACTTAATAAAGAATCTAGGCAATGGGACAAAGATAGTAGAAGGGAGGTGATAATGGCAGAAAATAATTATACAAGTGACCCATCCCCGGAGAGTAAAAAAATAAGGTTAAGTAAGCAACAAGACTATAAAATAGTAATTATAAGGAAGGTGGAGAATGGGCGACATTTCCAGAAACAATGCTCTTTTGGAGAGAGAGTGTGGGATAAATGCTGGCACATTTGGTGAAATCCAATCCCCCCTACTGAGATTACAGATGCATTTAGTGATTACTATACCAAACTGTATACATCACGGAGGGTGGAGGAGGAGGGATTGGATACATTTTCGAGGAATCTGGAGATTCCGATAATCACACAGGGGGATAGAGAGGATTTAGAAACCCCAATAACTCTTGGAGAACTCCAAGTGGCAGTAGCCGGAATGGCAAATCAAAAATCCCCTGGCCCGGATGGGATGCCGGCAGAGACGTATAAATATTATGGAGAAATATTACTTCCAGAATTGCTTAAAGCATTAAGAGGAGCGGAGATGGAGGGAAGATTGCCTGCCTTGATGCTGGAAGCAACTATTATAATGATACATAAAGAGGGGAAGGATCCATTGAATACAGCCTCATATAGACCAATATCCTTGTTATGCTCTGATGTCAAAATACTGGCTAGGGTGTTGGCAGCTAGGTTGAATAAAATTGTTTCAAAACATATCCATCCAGATCAAACAAAATTTATTACTAATCAGTCTACTAGTATGATTATTAGAAGGACATTCCTGAACCTTCAGACCCCGTCAGAGAATTAAGGTTCGCTTCAGCTGTGTTGTCACTAGATGTGATTAAAGCATTTGACAGCTTGGATTGGAGATATATCTGGCGGGCCCTGGGGGAATTTGGGTTTGGTACTTCTTTCATAGGTTGGATAAAAATGTTGTATAAGGATCCATGCGCCAAAGTCAGGATTAATAACGAATATTCAGACAAGATCCCATTGAAAAGGGGGACAAGACAGGGGTGACCATTGTCACCCCTGCTCTTCACCCTGGCGATGGAACCATTGGCTATTGCAATAAGAACAAGCTTCGAAATGAAAGGCTTTCAGAGAAGGATAGGGGAGGAAAGAATTGCATTATACGCTGATGATGTTCTTCTTTTCCTGGTAGATACCAGGCAATCTTTAACTAGGGCAATGAGTATAGTGGAGAAATTTGGAACATTTATGGGACTGGTGATAAACTGGGAGAAATTGGAGCTCCTACCGGCAGATACTATGAGTAGTTTAGCTATAGCAGGAATGCCTCAATTAAAGGTAGTAGATACATTGAAATATTTGGGGATACTCTTGACGAGAGATCCGAACAAATATATAAACAACAATATAATACCACTATAAATAAAGTTTAAACAAAAAATTAATATTTGGAATCGGCTCCCCCTGTCAGTAGCAGGCTGATGCAGTCTGATTAAAATGATCTGGCTGCCACAACTGCTATATGTGCTTCACAACTCTCCAGTCTGGATATTTAAGAAATGGTTTAAGAAGATTGAAAGCCTTTTTAGGGAACTAATCTGGAAAGGGGGACAGGCTAGGATCCAGCTGTGAACGTTGCAGCTGCCGATTGGGAAGGAAGGACTGGCGGTACCCCACCCTGAGAAATACTTTCTAGCAGCACATCTTCAGCAATTAATGGGATGTGATATACAGGGATACTAGAACATACCCCTTTTTGGAATAATAAGGACTTACAGGAGATGATGTCAATAGGGAAGGTTAAACAATGGGAAGCACAGGGCATAACAAGGTTGATCCAGCTATATGACGGAAATATCTACTGTACTACTGTTGGTCTGAATCCCCGAAACGACAGGGAGAGATGGGAAGATATATAGGGGTAATATCTTAAGAGCAGTGGGGAGGGATGGAGATGGGACCAATGGTGTCAGTAGCTCCCTCACAGAAAGTATCTCACCTGATGTTGTTATACAGAGCATACCACACCCCTAAAAGGTTGTTTAAGTATGGCAGGAGACCAGACGAGAAGTGCCCCAGATGCCAGGAGATGGGAGACCTTATACATATGGTATGGAGATGCCCAAAGGTATTTCGGTACTGGGAGGGGGTCCTTGATACCATAAATGAGATATACGGGACAACGTTGGAGTTGGAGGCTAGGCTCTGTGTACTGGGATGTAAGGAGAAGCAATACCACAGTAGCAATACTAAGATGTCTATTTCAGGCTAAAAAAATATTGAGGTGGCAGTCAAGGACACTCCCGGCACTGAAGGAATGGATTAACACCATAAATGAGACTATATAGAAAGAAAAAGTAGTCTATATAAAAAGAGGAAACCTCAGGGAATTCGAAAGGATGTGGAGACCTTGGTTGGTTAGAATGGGATCCCTTTATTAGAGGGAAGAAGATAGAGTAAGTCTTGTGAAGTATTTAAAGGAGAGAGATAGATACAGTATAATATCTACATTTCTGATAAACTTAGTAGAGAAGTGTTTGAACATAAATCCATACTAACGTAAAGGTAAATATAAGAGAAGGTGCAATAATTGAAATAAATCATAGAATGAAATAGCTAGAAAATATAAATGTTTATATAGAGAGCAGCTTCTAATTAGGGATGGGAAGGGAGGAGGAGGGTTAAACCTTGATAATATGTATTACAGTGTTGTGAAGAGGAAAATATATTAGAAACACTTTGTCTTGGAAATGTAATACCTACCCTATTTTATGTTGTTTTTTTTACTGAGGAAAAAAAACGAATAAAGAATAAATTTAAAAAAAAAGTATTTTTACTCTGTATTCCAAAGGCTTTTTTTTATTTTGAACATGTGACCAGCATGTTACATGTTAGTTGCTACCAACTAATTACAGTGCCATCATCTATATACAGACAGAGAAGAGATACTGTAACTTTAACAGTGTGTGCTTAGCATCACTTTATTACAATTGCCTTTTTGCCACAATGGAATAGCAGTTGTTCGAGAGCAATGTCTGACTTCAGTTGCTCTACAAGGTGACCTGATCCTCACATCTGAAGTGTGTGTTTAATAGCAAATTGTGTAAAAAATATGATAAGGGCTTAAAGCTTTGTTGATATGGACTTACTGATGCTATCCAGCTTTACACTTATATTCAACCTGTTAATGGATCTGCTAAGTAATCTAATCTTGATGCCATACAGGGACAATTTATCCAATACTGAGAAACAGCCACAGCCAGATTAAAGAAGACATTTTCAAATCAAACTTATTAATGCTGTTGTCCATCGTGATTTTTAATTTATCTGCAGATATTTGGACAAAGTGTTTTTGGAATTGCCTTGACGTTTTGCAATTTCTGCATATTCTTATATACTAAGGACAATGTCCAGTCCCTCAGCTCTTTGAAATTTATATTTACCTAATGGTTTTACTTAGGTAAATATACACTTGGGCTATACACTTATTAATTTTACTTACTTCTTGCTGATGTTCAGTGGTGATATTAAAATGTAATCTGCATGAAACATACCTGCTGATATTCGACTAAGGCTAATGTCCATTCCGGTTTACCATTTTTTGGAGTTTATATTTATCTGGGTACTGCTCTCTTAACCATTTGGCCTCCGGAAGGATCATTACCAACTGGCAATTAAATGCAACACTATACCCAAATTAAATTAATTTTATTTTCACACAAATAGAAATTTCCTTTGGTGGTATTTGATTACCATTGGGTTTTTTATTTTTCATTATATAAATGAAAAAAGACCAAACATTTAAAAAAAAAAAGGCTCACAGCCAAAATCATGGGCTGCAAGCCTGCTGACAAACTTGAAGCAAAAGGGTGCACGTGCGCCAGGAAGCTCCCCTGCCACGTACAGGTACATCACGAGGGGGAGCAACAAAGCCTTCGGCCAGCAGTAATAGTTAAACTGATGATCGGCAAGTGGCAAAATTCAACAGGAGGATTAGACTAAGAATACCTAGCTGTTTGGAGACTTTGAGAATTATAATAATAGAGGACAACAGATGGTTTTAACATTTACAGGGATATATACAGTCGTGGCCAAAAGTTTTGAGAATGACACAAATATTCATTTTCACAAAGTCTGCTGCTTCAGTGTTTTTAGATCTTTTTTGTCACGTTGCTATGGTATACTGAAGTATAATTATAAGCATTTCATAAGTGTCAAAGGCTTTTATTGACAATTACCTCAAGTTTATGCAAAAAATCAATGTTTACAGTGTTGACTCGTCTTTTTCAAGACCTTTGCAATTAACCCTGGCATTCTGTCAATCAACTTATAGGCCACATCCTGACTGATGGTAGCCCATTCTTGTATAATCAATGCTTGGAGTTTGTCAGAATTTGTGGGGGGTTTTTTGCTCACCCGCCACCTGAGGATTGACCACAAGTTCTCAATGGGATTAAGGTCTGGGGAGTTTCCTGGCTATGGACCCAAAATTTCGATTTTTTGATCCCCAAGCCACTTAGGTATGACTTTTGCATTATGGTAAGGTGCTCCATCATGCTGGAAAAGGCATTGTTCGTCACCAAACTGTTCTTGGATGGTTGGGAGAAGTTGCTCTCGGAGAATGTTTTTGTACCAGTCTTTATTCATGGCTGGGTTCTTAGGCAAAATTGTGAGTGAGCCCACTCCTTTGACTGAGAAGCAACCCCACACATGAATGGTCTCCGGATGCTTTATTGTTGGCATGACACAGGACTGATGCTAGCGCTCACCTTTTCTTCTCCGGACAAGGTTTTTTCTGGATGCCTAAACAATCGGAAAGAGGATTCATCAGAGAAAATGACTTTACCTCAGTCCTCAGCAGTCCAATCCTTGTACCTTTTGTGCTGTGATAAAGGTTTCCTGCAGAAACACGTAAGCCCCAGTTTTTACTCACTGTCATGTAACCGATTTCATTCGCAAGGAATTTTGGAGTTGATGGCTCTATCATTCATTTGATTACCTTTTGCAGAATATCAGTCTTTCCCTGATGTTTTTCCTGTAGAGAAGTGGCTTCTTTGCTGCCCTTTCTGACACCAGGTCATTCTCCAAAAGTCTTCTCCTCACTGTGCGTGCAGATGCACTCACACCTGCCTGCTGCACTTCCAGAGCAAGCACTGCACTGGTGTTGCCTCGATCCCGCAGCTGAATCAACTGTAGGAGACGGTCCTGGCGCTTACTGGACTTTCTTGGGCGCCATGAAAACTTGTTTACAACAATTGAACCTCTCGTCTTGAACTTCTTGATGATCCGATAAATGGTTGATTTAGTAGCAGGAATATCCTTGCCCGTGAACCCCTTTTTGTGCAAAGCAATGATGACTGCACGCGTCTTCTTGCAGGTAATCATGGCTAGGAAATGTGTGTGTATACTTCGCACCAAAAAAATAATATATGTAATAAGCAAAAAATTAAGATAAGCTGCTCCCCTTAATTGATAGTAATCAAAAAGTGTTTAAATGGTGTATAGAGGGCGCTAAAATAGTGACTGTTATCATAACCACAAAATATCAACATACAATGATAATGCATGTACAACCAATAATAGTGAAATAAACCAACAATTGCAAACACAAAAGACAAAGTTTGAATTCAATCAAAGTGACTTGTGACAAACGTTATTGTAAAGTCCCAACAACAAAAAAAAAGAACACGCAATTCTATCATTAACAAGAAATTCTTCTGTGTAGACAGTCTTCTACAGAGGCAGAGTGAAATCCTTCACCAAAGATAATAAATGCGACACTCAACGTGTGCTGAATATTGAATCTGCTTACCAGATGTAGTTGACTTCTTTTATTACAAAGAAAGTCAAAAAACTCTTATGCAGGATAGTACCTGCTCACATCAGTGGACTGGAGATGTATAGGAGAACTTTTGGTCACGACTGTATATATCCCTGTGAATGTTAAAACCATCTGCTGTGCTCTATTATTATAATTTTCAAAGTCTCCAAACAGCTAGGTATTCTAATGCCCCGTACACACGGTCGGACATTGATCGGACATTCCGACAACAAAATCCTAGGATTTTTTCCGACGGATGTTGGCTCAAACTTGCCTTGCATACACACGGTCACACAAAGTTGTCGGAAAATGCGATCATTCTGAACGCGGTGACATAAAACACGTAAGTTGGGACTATAAACGGGGCAGTAGCCAATAGCTTTCATCTCCTTATTTATTCTGAGCATGCATGGCACTTTGTGCGTCGGATTTGTGTACACACAATCGGAACAAAACAAAAATCCGTTGTCGGAAAATTTTATAGCCTGCTCTCAAACTTTGTGTGTCAGAAAATCAGATGGAAAATGTGTGATGGAGCCTACACACGGTCGGAATTTCCCACAACAAGGTCCTATCACACATTTTCCGTTGGAAAATCCGACCGTGTGTATGGGGCATTAGTCTAATCCCTCTCCTGTTGAATTTTGCCACTTGCTGATCATCAGTTTAACTATTACTGTTGGCCGAAGGCTTTGTTGTTTTCCCTCGTGATGTACCTGTACGTCGCAGGGGAGCTTCCTGGTGCACGTGCACCCTTTGCTTCTTGTGCTGTGGTTGGACACAGCACAAGTTTGTCAGCAGGCTCGCAACCCATGATTTTGGCTGTGAACCTGCTGATGGCTGGGGCCAATCACAGCACAGATCTGTGTGTGTTAGTAAACATACCCAGATCCAGCAGTTTTTTTTCTCCCTGATTTCACTTACCATTTAAAACTGAATTCAGGAAGAAATGCCAGCCAGCCAATCTGTGAGTAAAATCAGCACACATACACTTGTTAGGCACACAGTTAACCCTTTGATTGCCCTCCTGATCACCCCTTTCATCCAGCCAATGCCATTAGTACAGTGACAGTGTACAGTATTCTCACTGACCTATCCCCATCCCTATCCGTTTCCCTGATTGCATGCCATGCTTCAAGACTGTTGATCTGTGTAGAGAAGAGACCGGCTGTGTGTGCTCAGCAATGTCACGCAAGATGCACTAAGGGAAAAGGAAGGGACAGGATACGTGTATGAAACCCATAGAGTGTTACTAACAACCAGCCTCAGTTTCCTTGTGACCACTGGCGGTTGTTGATGATCGGTGTCCCCAAGAGATCCAGGTCGTTAATAGTTCCATAAGGAACCCAGGCTCTTATGACCTCCTATAATTTAGAGGTCCACCGTATCCGGTAAGCGCAAATTTACTACTGGTTTGGCGATTATTGTGGCTTGTTGGAACGATATCAACATTTCCCTTTCAAGATTTATGTACTGGATGCATGAGTTTAATATGGACATTTTATCACTTGCGCTGCACTAATTTTGTTTTAATAATTGTATCTTAGGTTGGTGCATTCCTATAGTGTACAGCTTGCATATTTCTCTCGTTTTATACATTATTGTTTGCGCTGTTTTCGCTCAATTTAATATAAAAGTGAGTACACCCCTCACATTTTTGTAAATATTATATCTTTTCATGCGACAACACTGAAGAAATTACACTTTGCTACAATGTAAAGTAGTGAGTGTACAGTTTGTATAACAGTGTAAATTTGCTGTCCCCTCAAAATAACTCAACACACAGCCATTAATGTCTAAACCACTGGCAACAAAAGTGAGTACACCCCTAAGTGAAAATGTCCAAATTGGGCCCAAAGTGTCAATATTTTGTGTGCCCACCATTATTTTCCAGCACTGCCTTAACCCTCTTGGGCATAAGGTTCACCAGAGCTTCACAGGTTACCATTGGAGTCCTCTTCCACTTCTCCATGACGACATCATGGAGCTGGTGGATGTTAGAGACCTTGCGCTTCTCCACCTTCCATATGAGGATGTCCCACAGATGCTCAATAGGATTTAGGTCTGGAGACATGCTTGGCCAGTTCATCACCTTTACCCTCAGCTTCTTTAGCAAAGCAGTGGACATCTTGGAGGTGTGTTTGGGGTCGGTATCATGTAGGAACATTGCCCTGCAGCCCAGTCTCCGAAGGGAGAGGATCATGCTCTGCTTCAGTATGTCACAGTACATGTTGGCATTCATGGTTCTCTCAATGAACTGTAGCTCCCCAGTGCCGGCAGCACTCATGCAGCCCCAGACCATGACACTCCCACCACCGTGCTTGACTGTAGGCAAGACACACTTGTCTTTGTACTCCTCACCTGGTTGCCGCCACACACGCTTGACACCATTTGAACCATGTCCTTAGTCTGCTTGTCTTCAGCAAACTGTTTGCGGGCTTTCTTGTGCATCTAGAAGAGGCTTCCTTCTGGCACAACAGCCATGCAGATCGATTTGATGCAGTGTGTGGCGTATCGTCTGAGCACTGACAGGCTGACCCCCCACCCCTTCAATCTCTGCAGCAATGCTGGCAGCACTCATACATCTATTTCCCAAAGACAACCTCTGGATATGACGCTGAGCACGTGCACTCAACTTCTTTCGTCGACCATGGCGAGGCCTGTTCTGAGTGGAACCTGTCTTGTTAAGCCGCTGTATGGTCTTGGCCACCGTGCTGCAGCTCAGTTTCAGGGTCTTGGCAATCTTCCTATAGCCTAGGCCATCTTTATGTAGAGCAACAATTCTTTTCTTCAGATCCTCAGAGAGTTCTTTGCCATGAGATGCCATGTTGAAATTCCAGTGACCATTATGACAGAGTGAGAGCGATAACACCAAATTTACCACAGCTGCTCCCTATTCACACCTGAGACCTTGTAACACTAACAAGTCACATGACACCAGGGAGGGAAAATGGCTAATTGGGCCCAATTTGGAAATTTTCACTTAGGGGTGTATTCACTTTTGTTGCCAGCGGTTTAGACATTAATGGCTGTGTTTTGAGTTTTTTAGGGGACAGCAAATTTACACTGTTATACAAGCTGTACACTCACCACTTTACATTGTAGCAAAGTGTAATTTCTTCAGTGTTGTCACAGGAAAAGATATAATAAAATATTTACAAAAATGTGAGGGGTGTACTCACTTTTGTGAGGTACTGTATACACAGTATTATATATATATATATATATATATATATATATATATATATATATATATATATATATATATATAAAATGTATTTTCATATTTATTGGAAGTGCTACCCAATATTCTTTTTTTAAATGCCCCATATCAATATTATACTTGGAAATAGTGCATCCTTCAAATTATTATTATTATTTTTTTAAATTTGTATTTGTTTCGGAAAGCATCCATTAACCAAAATGAAGAGAATTAGCCTCCTGTATTTAAGCAATAAAAACTAGGCAAGGGTCCTAAACCTTCTACAATCTATCCCAAACCCCCCAAAAATGTAAGCTTTGCATACACATTAAAGGGATTATAAAAGGAAAAATGTATAAAAAAAACCCCAAACATATCTATACTTACCTGGAATTGCACAGAGCGGCCCCGTACCTCCTCTTCTCGGGTCCCCTACCAGTGCTCCTGGCTCCTCCCCTCTGTCTAGTGCCCCCGTGGGAAGCCACTCCCTATGGGGGCACTGGTGCATGCTTGCTCTTGAGACCCGCTGCTGCGTCCATTGACACAGACAGCGAGACTCGGCCCTGCGCCCTCGTCACTGGCTTTGATTCACAGCAGTGGGAGCCAATGACTCAATGACTCCCAGTGCCCCAGCAAAGCCAGCGAGACATGGAAACGAAGGGAGAGAAGAGCTGCAGACTTGCACAATGCTGGATTGAATGAGGCCTCAGGTAAGTATAAGGGGGTGGGGGGGTGAACAAAAACTGATGCCTAAATATTTTTTACCTTAAAGAGGACGTAAACCTCTGTGAATTGTTTGTACCTATAGGCAAGCCTACAATAAGGCTTACCTATAGGTACTGTTAATATCTCCTAAACTTGCAATGTTTAGGAGATATTTTTATGTCATTGACGCATGTCACTCACAGCGCCGAAGCCTGCAAACCCAGGAGAAACACCGGGGAAGATGTCAGCCGTCTCAGCGGTGTGTGGGCGCCGCTAGAGGGCTTAGTTCTAGGGTAAGTATTTCATGCATACTAGCTCATTATGCCTTTGTCTTTCAGGATTTTTTTTGTCCAGGATTTACAACTGCTTTAATGCAAGGAATGCATTAAGGTAAAAAAATATATAGGTTTTAGAACCACTTTGATCAGGTTGATGTAAGTATTTTTTAAATTTGGGTTTGATGAATAAGGACAATGTCCTTCTGTAAAAATGCATGAATTATATTTTAGCACTAGGAACACAATGTCACAGACACTATACAATTTAGTTAAATACCAATCTTTCTTATATCAATTTCCAGCTACAAAAGCCATCAGTGTAACTTACTTCATTCTCATCAGGTCCACCAATAATATAGCAGATGATATCTGATAAATGCTGGCACAGTACTGTAACTCCATTTACAAGTATCACTTCACCTGGGGAATACAGAAAGAAACTGTGTTTTTATGTATATCGTAGTCATATAGAAAATCATTGTTAAAAATAGGGGAGGGAGCTAAGAGGTGAGGAATGACCCTCCTGCTTTTCAAACACTTAACATAGTGTTAAAATAAACGGCGTGTCAGCTGGTTTTACTGCTCAAAAGGAGGTAATATGCAGATTATTTGTCTGCGCCTGCCCTTTCGACTATAGCAATTGATAATGCAGCTTAAAGTAGAAATTACATAATCCTGGTTTCTTTCATGTCCAGGTCAAATTTAACAGCGGGCAGCATATGTTGGTTAATTTAACAATAACTCTAAGCCTAGGTTCACACTGATGCGGGTTTGAAATCGTGTGAGTTCAGCTGAACGATTCAAACGCACATATCAATCCAACTTCGGAAACCATTTTAGAGACATCTGTGTGGGTTCCTGCACAGATGTCTATTGAAATCGCCCCCGAAGTCACCAAAAGTAGTGCAAGAACCTCTTTTGTGAATCGGCGCGGCGCTGCAAAGTCGGCTTTGCACTGCTTCGGACGGTACTGTAGCCTGCAATTTGACATGTCAAATCGCATGTCAAAATGGCCCAATGTGAATGTGGGCTAAAAGCAATCTGTATACGCAAGTCATTTTTACTATTTAATTACCAACATACAAGGCTTTTATTTGGTACGCTGTTTAAAAACATTTATTTTTATTGGCTAAAAAATATATAAAAAATTATATAAATATAAGATTATTTTTTAAAATCTGAGAACCTATTTACGGCATTAAATTGGTTGTATACCTCAGACATAACAATTAACACAGCATATTCCTCTATAGGCTCGGATCACATATATGTGATGTGGGAAACGCAGTGATATCCTGTGCGTCTCCCACACCCCATTGAAATTGCACGGCGTTCCGAACAGATGTCGAGCATCCGCAATGGCTCTCATGCCAAGTTTCTCAAAATATGGCAGCAATGGCTTTCATATGCCTTTCCTACCCTCCCCCCAGCCATCTTGGCCCGCCTGTGACGGACGGTCCTGATGCTCCCAAGCCCTTACCTCCTCCCCATCCCTCAGCCTCTACTCTTCTGGCCTCCCTTCCTTCCCTAGCTCCTTACTCGGTAGGTGAGCCAGCTCCTTTTCTCTAGCTTCATCTTTCTTTTCAAATATAAGTTTTTATTTTCAAAAGAAAGTAAATGATCTAGCTTCATCTTTCTAACCTTCTTTCCTTTCTTCTGTTTTTTTTTTCTCTTCAGTCCAGTCTAGGCTGTATATTGCACCACCTTTGTATATTGGTGGGTACAGGGGATGTCCCGTAGTTGTGAGGAACTTCTCCGCGATCCCTTAGACCTTATGGTTGCACGAACATTTCTATTTACTGTTGTTGTGTTAGCTCACAATGGTTTTTTTTCCCTCTCCTTTTTTTTTATATATATATTTATGTATAATTTATTTTTGCCTTCCTTGTGAGCTAACTTCTGGTATGACCTCAATGCTTGCCCCTGGACAGAACTTTTGCCTGTTAACCACTTGTTAAAACCCAATAAAAAAACGATTTAAATAGAAATTGCACGGCGTTCATACAATCCGTAGGAGTGTCAATGTTAAAGTGATTGTAAATGATCACCTTGTAAAATAACCCATTCTGTTTAAAATAGAAATGAAAGTCAAAACATTTTTGTATATATATATATATATATATATATATATATATATATATATATATATATATATATATATATATATAAAACATTATAAATATTTTTTTTTATAAGGGATCACGTACCCTCTGTTCTCAGCTGCATGAGAGCTGGGGGAGGAGAAGTAGCAGCAGCACACTGAGCTTCCCAGTGAATAGCTGTGCAGGGGATGGGGGGGGGGGCGTGTCAGGACAATTCTGATCATTGGAGGAGAGCAGGCTGAGTTCCCAGCACAGCTAGAGAACTGACCACAGTGTCCGATCCTGCTTAGTGTGGTCAGTTTTTAATAAGAAAGCAAGGGGACTGACAGGAAAACCAGAGATTTCACACAATAGTAATATAAAGAGAACAGGATACTTTCTCATAAACCTGGTACAGTACCTGGTTTCTGTACCTGGTACAGTAGGCACACATCAGAAATATGAAATGTTGGGGTAACAAACGCTTTAAGTTAACGACACCCCAAAACGGTTAGCAAAACGCAGTGCGATTGACAGAATCAGATCGCATAGGTGTGCACATCCATACCGTCCAATTCCAGTGCAGGAAAAAAAGGGTCCTGCATCTTTTTTTTGTGTGGATTTGGTGCAATTTGAGCCACACAAATGAATGGCTCAAATCGCACCGCACAGTTATTGCTAGTGATTTCAATAGGAATGTGGTGCGATTCCTATCCAAACCACATGCGGTGTCCTGCACCGCATTCAGTGGCTTGAAAAAGTATTCACACCCCTTGAAATTTTCCACATTTTGTCATGTTGCAACCAAAAATGTAAATGTAGTTTATTGGGATTTTATGTGATAGACCAACACAAAGTGGCACATTATTGTGAAGTAGAAGGAAAATGATAAAAGGTTTTCAAATTGTTCACAAATAAATATCTGAAAAGTGTGAAAACAAACAAAAAAAAAATATCTGAAAAGTGTGGTGTGCATTTGTATTCAGCTCCCTTTACTCTGATACCCCTAACTAAAATCTTGTGGAACCAATTGCCTTCAGAAGTCACTAATTAGTAAATAGAGTCCACCTGTGTGTAATTTAATCTCAGTATAAATATAGCTGTTCTGTGAAACCCTCAGGGGTTTGTTAGAGAACTTTAGTGAACAAACAGCATCCTGAAGGCCAAGGAACACACCAGACAGATCAGGGATAAAGTTGTGGAGAAGTTTAAAGCAGGGTTAAATTATAATAAAAAAAATCCCAAGCTTTGAACATCTCATGGAGCACTGTTCAATCCATCATCCGGAAATGGAAAGAGTATGGTACAACTGCAAACCTACTAAGAGATGGCCGTCCACCTAAACTGACAGGCCGGGCAAGGAGAGCATTAATCAGAGAAGCAGCCAAGAGGCCCATGGTAACTCTAGAGAAGCTGCAGAGATCCACAGCTCAGGTGGAAGAATCTGTCCACAGGACAACTATTATGCCCCGTACACACGGTTGGACATTGATCGGACATTCCGACAACAAAATCCTAGGATTTTTTCCGACAGATGTTGGCTCAAACTTGTCTTGCATACACACGGTCACACAAAGTTGTCGGAAAATCCAATCATTCTGAACGCAGTGACGTAAAACACGTACGTCGGGATTATAAACGGGGCAGTAGCCAGTAGCTTTCATCTCTTTATTTATTCTGAGCATGCGAAGCAGTTTGTGCGTCGGATTTGTGTACACACGATCGGAAATTCACGACAACGGATTTTGTTGTCGGAAAATTTTATAGCCTGCTCTCAAACTTTGTGTGTCGGAAAATCCGATGGAAAATGTGTGATGTAGCCTACACACGGTCGGAATTTCCGACAACAAGGTCCTATCACACATTTTCCGTTGGAAAATCAGACCGTGTGTACGGGGCATTAGTCGTGCACTCCACAAATCTGGCCTTTATGGAAGAGTGGCAAGAAGAAAGCCATTGTTGAAAGAAAGCCATAAGAAGTCCCATTTGCAGTTTGCGAGAAGCAATGTGGGGGACACAGCAAACATGTGGAATAAGGTGCTCTGGTCACATGAGACCAAAATTTTACCTTTTGGCCTAAAAGCAAAATGCTACAGTATGTGTGGCGGAAAACTAACACTGCACATCACCCTGAACACACCATCCCCACCGTGAAACATGGCGGTTGCAGCATCATGTTGTGGGGATACTTTTCTTCAGCAGGGACAGGGAAGCTGGTCAGAGTTGATGGGAAGATGGATGGAGCCAAATACAGGGCAATCTTAGAAGAAAACCTGTTATGCCGCGTACACATGACCGGACTTTCCGGCAGAAAAGGTCTGACAGAATCATTTTGTCGGACATTCCGATCGTGTGTGGGCTTCATCTGACTTTTTCTTTCTAAAATTCTGACTTACCTAGAAATAGAACATGTTTCAAAACTTTCAGACGGAATCAGTTCCTATCGGGAAAATCGCTCGTCTGTATGCTATTCCGACGGACCAAAAGCGACGCAAGGGCAGCTATTGGCTACTGGCTATTGAACTTCCTTTTTCTAGTCCCGTAGTACGTCATTGCGTTCTAAACGATCGGACTCTGGTGTGATCGTGAGTAGGCAAGTCCGTTTCAGCGGAACTCCGTCGGAAAGACCATCGGAGTCTATTCTGACGGAAAGTCCGGTCGTCTATATGTGGCATTAGAGTCTGCAAAAGACTTGAGACTGGGGCGGAGGTTCACCTTTCAGCAGGACAACGACCCTAAACATACAGCCAGAGCTACAATGGAATGGTTTAGATCAAAGCATATTCATGTGTTAGAATGGCCCAGTCAAAGTCCAGACCTAAATCCAATTGAGAATCTGTGACAAGACTTGAAAATTGCTGTTCACAGACGCTCTCCATCCAATCTGACAGAGCGTGAGCTATTTTGCAAAGAAGAATGGGCAAAAATGTAACTCTCTAGATGTGCAAAGCTGGTAGAGACATACCCAAAAAGACTTGCAGCTGTAATTGCAGTGAAAGGGGGTTCTACAAAGTATTGAGTCAGGGGGGCTGAATACAAATGCACCCCACACTTTTCACATATTTAAAAAAATTTTGAAAACCATTTATAATTTTCATTCCACTTAACAATTATGTGCCACTTTGTGTTGATCTATCACACAAAATCCCAATAAAATACATTTATGTTTTTGGTTGTAACATGACAAATAGGGGGTTATTTACGAAAGGCTAATCCACTTTGCACTACAAGTGCACTTGGAAGTGCAGTCGCTGTAAATCTGAAATGAGGGGAAGCTCATTGAAGGGAAGCTAATTTTATCATCCAATCATGTGCAAGCTAAAATGCTGTTTTTTATTTTCCTTGCATGTCCACCTCGGATCCACAGCGACTGCACTTTCAAGTGCACTTGCAGTGCACTTGTAGTGCAAAGTGGATTTGCCTTTAGTAAATAACCCCCATAGTTTGCTTCGATGTTGGTCGCTTCAGCGACACAACGATTCAGTTTAATTTCAGATCGCTGTACGTTATGTCTCATCATTGACGGACACCCCACAGTACGGCTCACTAACCTACGGTCCAGTTCGAATCAATTTTGTTTATGATTGTTAGTCAGCGCTGTCTTAAGCCTCCTACACAACTGTTTCTGTTGTAGTTAATGACTGTGTTTCAACCTACATATGAAACTGATGATCATTAGCACCCGTTTGGTATAATTGATTAATCATGCACCTGACTCTAATCCTACAAAATCCCTGACTTTGTGCAATTGTGCAAGTGTAAGAATTGATGCTGGTTTGAAGCCAAAGGGTAGTCACACCAAATATTGATTTGATTGGCTGCACTGGCTCCAAAAAGAGTGACCCGCACTTTGTTGTCAATTTTACTTTATTCTGCTAAGAAACTTATAGTGCTCTGATGGAAAAAGTCTGCCCCCTGACTACTATAGCGTGGAAGGCTCTTGTCAATAAAGCCGCCCCATTATATAAGGCTACTTACATAAGTAGAGGTATACCACAAAAATTTGATAAGGTGTGGGGCAGCTGGGTGAACAGCGCTTCCACGGCTGCCTGATGCAGTGGCTATCTACGGAATAATATATGCCATCCACAACACAGTATGTAATAGACGCGGGGAGGTGGCAACTTGCTTGTTCTTCTCATCGGTGTGATAAGGTGTTCCCCCCCCCCCTTTTTATTGTTTCTGTCTTTCCCCAATGTACAAAGCAAGGGTATTATAATAATGCATGGCGGATGTACGTTTGGGCCAAAGTGATAATCACAACATCAAATTATGTTTTTTGTATAGGGGAGTCTGTGTAATCTCGTTATGATATCCATGGGCATAGGTCTCGGGGTTATACAATGAGCCAATTGCTTAAGAAGTGTAAGTTTTAAGTTTTAAATTGTGTGTGGCCTGTCGGGCCTTGTTTATTTGTGCTGTATATTTGTCAGTGCAAAGTTTGATAAATAAAACTTAAAAAAAAAAAATATTGATTTGATTTAGACTTTCCTTCTGTTCACTCACTATGCCTTTTGTAAATTGAAAAAACTGAAAAAATTAACTATACATTTTTGAAGGCATTCTTACTTTACAGCATTTCTTCAAACCTGCATAAAACTATTACTCTATAAAGTAGATCTAAAGCATTAATGGATGAAATTTGGTTTGCTATAGTATAGTAAACAACTGTCATTTTTTTTTTTCAGAAAATAATTTCTTTAACGTTGTTTGCATTTCAGTGCTACATCCAATTTCCTTCAGCCTCCCTAATGCCCTGTACACACCACCAGTTTTGCCGTCGGAATAAACTCTGAAGGTTTCTCCGACAGAACTCTGACGGAATTCCATTCAAGTGGTCTTGCCTACACACGGTCATACCAAAGTCCGACCAAAGTCCGACCGTCAAGAACGCGGTGATGTACAACACTTACGACGGGACTAGAAAAAGGAAATTCAATAGCCAGTAGCTTCCGTCTCGTACTTGCTTCAGAGCATGCGTTGTTTTTGGTCCGTCGGAAAAGCATACAGACGAGCGGTTTTCCAGACAGGAATTAGTGCCGTCGGAAATATTTAGAACATGTTCCATTTCTAGGTCCGTCAGAATTTTTTAAAAAAAAAGTCAGATGAGGCACACACACGATCGGAATAGACGATGAAAAGCGTCCGTCAGACTTTTTCTGTCAGACATTCTGCTCGTGTGTACGCGGCTTTAGCCATGTCCGGTCTACATGCGTTCACTTGAATGTTGGCTGCACATCATTACTTTGGACCAGTTCCCTGATCATGACAATGATTGACCATGCCTATGCAATGTGTGTCTGCATTTTACAGTTGCAAACAAGGGTGCAAATCACAGAGTGACAACCTGGAGACAATTATCACTCTATTACACTGGACAAGAACTTTCATAGCAAGACCACCAGGTGTTCTTTAATGAAAGCTGTGTATTTTAAAATGTTTAAAACAACAATTGAAATTTTAATACATAAAACCACAGGGTCACTTATGAAGTAGAAAAGCAGCCCTGTAAAGAAGAACATCTATACAGTACTTGCCTTGAAACGCTGTCGCTTTACTTCTCCCTGGCTGTTGGAGAGGTTTCACACATCTGAGAATGTCAATAGCTGCTCCTCCAGCACACACAGTGGTTCCCCCTGCTGGCCAGATATACAAGTTGGAGGGAGGAACCACTGCATATGGCTGGGGAGAGGTTTTTGACCCGACCTTGAATAGTCGAATACCTACAGTGGCTAATAAGCAGTGCAGCTTTTTAAGCCATTAGCCGCCAAAGGCACATATACAGTCAGGTCCATAAATATTGGGACAGCGACACAATTCTAATTATTTTGGCTCTATACACCACCACAATGGATTTGAAATGAAACAAACAAAATGTGCTTTAACTGCAGACTTTCAGCCTTAATTTGAGGGTATTTACATCCAAATCAGGTGAACGGTGTAGGAATTACAACAGTTTGTATATGTGCCTCCCACTTTTTAAGGGACCAAAAGTAATGGGACAATTGGCTGCTCAGCTGTTCCATGGCTAGGTGTGTGTTATTCCCTCATTATCCCATTTACAAGGAGCAGATAAAAGGTCCAGAGTTAATTTCAAGTGTGCTATTTGCATTTGAAATCTGTTGCTGACAACTCTCAATATGAGATCCAAAGAGCTGTCACTATCAGTGAAGCAAGCCATCATTAGGCTGAAAAAAACAAAACAAACCCATCAGAGAGATAGCAAAAACATTAGGTGTGGCCAAATCAACTGTTTGGAACATCCTTAAAAAGAAAGAATGCACCGGTGAGCTCAGCAACACCAAAAGACCCGGAAGACCACGGAAAACAACTGTGGTGGATGGCTGAAGAATTCTTTCCCTGGTGAAGAAAACGCCCTTGGATAGATCAAGAACACTCTCCAGGAGGTAGGTGTATTGTGTCAAAGTCAACAATGAAGAGAAGACTTCACCAGAGTGAATACAGAAGGTTCACCACAAGATGTAAACCATTGGTGAGCCTCAAAAACAGGAAGGTCAGATTAGAGTTTGGCAAACGACATCTAAAAAAGCCTTCACAGTTCTGGAACAACATCCTATGGACAGATGAGACCAAGATCAACTTGTAACAGAGTGATAGGAAGAGAAGAGTATGGAGAAGGAAAGGAACTGCTCATGATCCAAAGCATACCACCTCATCAGTGAGGCATGGTGGTGGTAGTGTCATGGCGTGGGCATGTATGGCTGCCAATGGAACTGGTTCTCTTGTATTTATTGATGATGTGACTGCTGACAAAAGCAGCAGGATGAATTCTGAAGTATTTCTGGCAATATTATCTGATCATATTCAGCAAAATGCTTCAGAACTCATTGGACGGCGCTTCACAGTGCAGATGGACAATGACCCGAAGCATACTGTGAAAGCAACCAAAGAGTTTTTTAAGGGAAAGAAGTGGAAAGTTATGCAATGGCCAAGTCAATCACCTGACCTGAATCCGGTTGAGCATGCATTTCACTTGCTGAAGACAAAATTGAAGGGAAAATGCCCCAAGGACAAGCAGGAACTGAAGACAGTTGCAGTAGAGGCCTGGCAGAGCATCACCTGGGATGAAACCCAGCGTCTGGTGATATCTATGTGTTCCAGACTTCAGGCTGTAATTGACTGCAAAGGATTTGCAACCAAGTATTAAAAAGTGAAAGTTTGATGGATGACTGTTAATCTGTCCCATTACTTTTGGTCCCTTAAAAAGTGTGAGGCACATATACAAACTGTTGTAATTCCTACACCGTTCACCTGATTTGAATGTAAATACCCTCAAATTAAAGCTGAAAGTCTGCAGTTAAAGCACATCTTGTTTTGTGATGGTGTATAGAGCCAAAAAGATTAGAATTGTGTCGATGTCCCAATATTTATGGACCTGACTGTAGAGGCTCTTACAAGGCTGCCCTTTTTCTTTTTTTTTTTTAAATGACACTATGGTGACAACTTATATGTGAGTAAGGAAATAGGTTTCAATCTACTTTGAATATGTTGTGAAAAGACTTTATACAAGGTCATTTTGCATAGGTAAATTCTGTTTAATATTCAGATACAATTTTTTGTAGGTCAAGAGAATGTCTATGTTCTAGCTGTCAGGACACACACATAGCGGCTGTCTCTTACTTTCGGTTCTTTGTGTCTTATGGAATATCCTTCTTTCAAATTCTTTCTGTTCCATGAGAGCAGGGAATGTGCTATCATAATACTGAGGGAAAAAGAAAGGACATTTTGAGAGATAATTAATCTTATGAAGTTAAAGCAATTCATGCAGAGATAGATGATTAGTGAACAAGAGAGGTGGCGGTGAGAGCTGCCACTAAAATGGTCAGAGGCCTTCTTCCATTCCAGCCTAATTGGTACATTAAGCAGTCCTTGTTTCTAGAAACCACATATTTGTCTACTTCAAATCACTAGGCATCATAAAAAATTATTTTAGATTTTTTCACTACAGTTTTTCATGGATGAAAAAACATCACAACCGTTGCCTATCTTACAGGAACCTATTACGGTTTTGTATGTCTGTTGTAAGCAAAAATCAGATGCCTCTATATGAAAAACCTCTCAATTCTGGTTGCTCCCATGTCACAAGTAGCCATCCCATTCCATTTTAAAGCTAGCACCAATCAGAGATGGTAGCCAAACTCTAGCTGCTGAATAATGCATGTTTGTTCCACCCCAGGGTGCACATTAACCACTTTCTTTGAGTTGAAGTGGTTATACCGGGATGATGACTGTAGCTACAGGCATCATCCCAGTAACATAGCCAGCAATTCCCTAAACAGCCACTTGATCACCTCTGCTGGCTGCAGAAGGGGGTCCCCCCCCTCCCGCCTTTC
The DNA here is from genome assembly GCA_037952835.1 of Lithobates septentrionalis. NCBI lineage: Eukaryota > Metazoa > Chordata > Amphibia > Anura > Ranidae > Lithobates > Lithobates septentrionalis. The sequence goes on along the minus strand of JBBDGP010000738.1, from coordinate 1,914,102 downwards.
CTGGACTCTCCCATCCGATGGCAGAGCCTGGGAGCACTGCGACCAGCGGTGATGGCTGCACTACACAGGGAGAGAGCAACTGACATTGTTCCTCCATCTCTGTGATTCCGGAAAACTGGAAGCAACAAGGATTTCACCACTTCTGGTTTTGGATTTGTTTACCTGAAAGGCCGGAAAGCAGTCGATCAGAACGATCTGTGTCTGATCAGCTGTATTGGAGGCCAGAGGAGAGACTTGGGGTCTAATAGAGTCTCTCTCCATAAAGAGGATCTGTCACAGCCCATGCTGCCACAGCCCATCCAGGATGTTGTTCATCCTTTGTGATAGCAAAAACGCTAATAAAAAAAAAATAAAAGGGACAGTGTAAAAAAAAAGTTTTAGATAAAACAATAATAATAAAAAAAAACGCTCCTGTCCCGTTCCCCCCCCTATGCTTATATGCAAATACGAACACATACGTATGACCCACACGCATACGTATACAGTGATTGCACCACACTTGTGAGGTATTGTTGCAAATGTCAGAGAGAAAGCAATAATTCTAGGGCCAGACCTCTGGTGTAACGCCAAACTGGTAACCTGTAAAGGCGTTTAAAGTGTCGCCTTGAGAGATTTTTAAGTACCATAGTGTGGTGCCATTCCAGGGGCCTACGAAATTTTAGTGTGACATGTTAGGTTTCTTTTTACTACGCGTAACATCATCTTTTATATTTGACCTAAAATTAGGTATTATACTGTGTTTGTGTGCAATAAAATTCATTAGTGTCAGAATTGGCCCGGTAGGAAAGTTGTTAATATAAATGGAGGAGGGTAAAAGGGCAGCCTCCCTGCATCAGTAAAAAATTATTAAATTTCGCGCAATATTAAGATAGTAAAATAATGTGTAAATCTGTTATGGAACACTGTAGTCTATTAGGTGGTGGTATTGAAATCTCTCTTGTGTACTACTAAAGAGTGAAACTAGAATCACCGTAATTAATAAAATAATCCTTATAGTTGATGAAATGATCCTTATACCACCCTCTTTTTAGCATGCATACATATGTGATGGCATTGGCATACAAATAAGTGCATAAAAATCTGTGCATAAAAATATTTCCAATAGTGAATCATGTGCATAAAAATATTTCCAATAGTGAATTGTGTACGATCTACTAAAAACCACAATCAAAATCTGTGCAATAAAACATATGTGCACCCTTTAAATAATAGTTTATATAATAATCCAATGGGTGTAAAAAATCCGTTGTGTTGCTACAATTTCTGTAGATCTTCTATTGCCAAAGTGATTTAAAATATAAATGAATAAACAAGTCGGTGAATACAAATTGAAAAATAACTGTGAATAGTTCTTCTGTTGTTTAGAAAAAATATATATAAATAGTGAAAGTCTATCTTTCTGCTGCTGGTGTTTCTCAGTGTGGTCTCTCAGAACTCTCACCTTACATTGGTGGTAATCAGGCATTCAGTATTGGGTCTTTAAAATTTGGGGTTGGTTTCTGGTAGCTTTCTCTTTTAGTTTCTCTCCTCCAGCGTTCCCTCTCTGCTGCTCCGCTCTAGTGAACTCAGTGTGGGGGAATAAGAATGGGGAGGGGGGAGAGAAGAAAGAGGCTCCACTAGTGCATTAAACTTTTTAAAAACAGAGGGGGATTATTTATTAGCTAATGCTCTTACATTTTACATAATAAAAACAGGCAAAGTGAATAAAAACGATCTGGCGTTTTCAGCGCCCTCTCACTTGTGCTTCAGATTCAATGTCTTGCTCCAGCCAATCCCTACGCGTTACGACACCGTCACGTGTCTTCATCTGGGGTCCGCGTAGGGATTGGCTGGAGCAAGACATTGAATCTGAAGCACAAGTGAGAGGGCGCTGAGAACGCCAGATCGTTTTTATTCACTTTGCCTGTTTTTATTATGTAAAATGTAAGAGCATTAGCTAATAAATAATCCCCCTCTGTTTTTAAAAAGTTTAATGCACTAGTGGAGCCTCTTTCTTCTCTCCCCCCTCCCCATTCTTATTCCCCCACACTGAGTTCACTAGAGCGGAGCAGCAGAGAGGGAACGCTGGAGGAGAGAAACTAAAAGAGAAAGCTACCAGAAACCAACCCCAAATTTTAAAGACCCAATACTGAATGCCTGATTACCACCAATGTAAGGTGAGAGTTCTGAGAGACCACACTGAGAAACACCAGCAGCAGAAAGATAGACTTTCACTATTTATATATATTTTTTCTAAACAACAGAAGAACTATTCACAGTTATTTTTCAATTTGTATTCACCGACTTGTTTATTCATTTATATTTTAAATCACTTTGGCAATAGAAGATCTACAGAAATTGTAGCAACACAACGGATTTTTTACACCCATTGGATTATTATATAAACTATTATTTAAAGGGTGCACATATGTTTTATTGCACAGATTTTGATTGTGGTTTTTAGTAGATCGTACACAATTCACTATTGGAAATATTTTTATGCACATGATTCACTATTGGAAATATTTTTATGCACAGATTTTTATGCACTTATTTGTATGCCAATGCCATCACATATGTATGCATGCTAAAAAGAGGGTGGTATAAGGATCATTTCATCAACTATAAGGATTATTTTATTAATTACGGTGATTCTAGTTTCACTCTTTAGTAGTACACAAGAGAGATTTCAATACCACCACCTAATAGACTACAGTGTTCCATAACAGATTTACACATTATTTTACTATCTTAATATTGCGCGAAATTTAATAATTTTTTATTTTAGCCATTAAGTGTTTGGTGTGGACACCCATATTTTGCGGCAATATTTATTATTCATTAATTATTTTACACAGCACTTTATTACACTTGATCACTTTACCATCGAAAATCCACCAGCGCGAAGGACAATTTTATATTTTTTACCTCCCTGCATCAGTGTTATCTTAGGTCTGCTTCAAATGAGGACCATCTCATGCCTGAGCATACTTTTATAAAATGTGGAAAGTGAAATACAATTAGCAAAGTCACTATTAATACAAAATACTATCTGTGACATATAAACCTAATGTACATAAATCACAAGCAAATCAACGTGCTCCCAAATGTGCAGCATCATTAGGCATTTTCACTCCACCCCTTTACGATATGGTACAAATAATGATGCAGCACAACTAAAACAGTATCTGAAATAAATGAATCCCAAATGATGAAACAAAAAAGTACATGAATATGTATGTGTGGCCAACCACCAGTGAATTCCAGATATCCCAACCCAGTGTTGCCAACCGCCCAATAATTTACGGGCAACCCGTAAATATTTAGCATATTTTAGGGCTGCCCGTAACGGGCAGCGCAGCACGTAAAAAAACATGGCTGTGGGGCCAACATGGCAACTGCGCATGCGCTGCTCCGAAGCTTGCTGAATTCGGAAAAGCCCGTACCCAGCCAGGCGGGCGCATGCACAGTGATGGAATGGCGCTGGCCGGCGCCATTTTTAAAGGTTAGGCACTCAGTCTCGGCTTGTGCCTCGCCACATCACGGGTAAGAACGGACCACGGACCACTCCACAGCCTCTGACCACGTCCTTCCTGTTCCATGTATGCACAGCCTCTTACCACCTCCCTCCTGTTCCATGTTCGCACAGCCTTTGACCATCTCCTGTACCATGTCCGCACAGCCTCTGACCACCTCCTTCCTGTTCCATGCCTGTGCAGCCTCTGATCACCTCCTGTTCCATGTCTGCAACCTATGACCACCCCCTGTTCCATGTCCGCAGCCTCTGACCACCTCCTGTTCCATGTCCGCAGCCTCTGACCACCTCCTGTTCCATGTCCGCAGCCTCTGGCCACCTCCTGTATCATGTCCGCAGCCTCTAACCATCTCTTGTATCATGTCCACAACCTGTGACCACCTCGTCTTTTATCATGTCTGCAGTCTCTGAGGGGGAGTCTGGAGAGGAGTCAAGAATGGGAGCGCTGCCGGGATGGGGGTCACAGGAAGAGTCAGAGGTGTGTGGACTGTAGAGAGGAGACTATAGGATAAAACCAGAGCCACCAAGCTGGAGCCCTGCACAGTGCATCTGAGAGGAGGTCAGTGACAGTGCTACCAGGCCAGTCTGGGGTCGGGGGGGGGGGGTCCCTGAAGTAAGGGGGGGGAGTGAATACAATAATGTAAGGGGGGCACTAATATAAAGGTTCCCCTTTATATCAGTACCCGCCCCCTTACCTTAGTGTATTCACATTCCCAGAGTTCCTGGCGTTCCCCTTTACATCAGAGTCTGCAGCAGCACTTTGCGGGCGGCTTTAACCCTTTTTCGGCCGCTAGTGGGGGTTAAAAGCGCCCCACTAGCGCCCGAAAAGTGATGCAGAAACAACGGTAAAACGCTTTAACGCCGACGCCCGGGTGCTGGCAGTGTGAAAGTGCCCTAAAGAATAGAAAAGCCAGATTAGACTTTGTAAAAAAAACAGACCAGTTCTGGAAAAGCAGTCTTTGGATGGATGAAACTAAGATTAATCTGTACTAGAATGACGAGAAGAAAACAGTGTGGGGAAGGCTTGGAACAGCTAATGATCTTAAGCACACAAGGTCATCTGTAAAACATGGTGGAGGCAGTGTGATGACATGGGTATGCATGAAGAAGTGAAATATTCTGCAATGGCCGAGTTAATCACCTGATCTCAACCCAATTGAGCATGCATTTTATTTGCTGAAGGCAAAACTAAAGGCAGAAAGACCCACAGACAAAGAACAACTGAAGACAGCTGCAGTTAGAGCCTGGCAAAGCATCAGAAAGGAGGAAACCCAGTCTTTGGTAATGTCCATGGGTTCCAGACTTCAGGCAGTCATTGACAGTAAAGGATTCTCATCAAAATATTAAAAATGAACATTTTATTTATGATTATATTGATTTGTCCAATTACATTTGAGCCCCTGAAAATGGGGGAACTGTGTAAAAAAATAGTTGCAGTTCCTAAAATTTGTACTTGATATTTATGTTCAACCCCCTGAATTAAAGCTGAAAGTCTGCACTTCAAATTCATTTGGATTGTTTCATTTTAATTTTATTCTGGTGGCATACAGAGCCAAAAGTATGAAAATTGTGCCTGTGTCCAAATATATATATGGACCTAAGTGTACTCTATTTTTGTAGGTGCCTGTTCAATGTCGCCCGTGCGTGGGAAAACGATGGCTTGTTATACTCTCTTGAAACGTAATAAAAATATTGAACCAGAAGATAAATGTGGCAAGATGAGGGTTTGTGAACACAAATATAGGTAGACATGACAGCCTTAGTAAAGCCATATGCCTTCAAAACCTGGGCCTTTAAAAGCCATGATGGTTAGAGAATGAGAAGAAGAATGTAGCGATAGGGTCTGGGAAATCTGGCAGAGGCCATAGAACGTCTGCAACCAGAGTATTACAACCGACTACCATGATCTTCATAAGAATCCCATCATCCAAATGTTCACTCCTATAATAATGTAGAGATGGAACATTAACATTTCACCTGGTGCAGGATGTGGGATGCCTCTTTAACTGCAGCTTGACTCCTGGAGGTGGGATTCAAAGTACCCTGATCTCCAAGATGTTGATCGCTAAGTTAGGTTTCCCCTGTACCCATTGACCGATACTGATGCACTGGAAACTTTTTTTGAAAGTCACTGCAGAAGGTTCAGTTTGGCTTGGGGAATAGCACTGTAGGACATGACCACCCACTCGAGGACTCCTCAGTGATCCCGAATTCCAACATATTTGTAATCTCAGTTGCTACAATTTCATGGAGGGGAATTTGCGAAGGTGTGACATTCATATTGATGGTGGGGTCTGTGAGCATTTCATGTTCAATTACATTCATTACACCTTGCGAACACGACTGGCCTGCCCAGTTACCGGACACTATAGTGCATTTGCCCGCATGACAGGAGATCACACTAAGAGAGAGTTCAGTCGCCAGCTCAGCTTCGGCCTACTCATCCCAGAGCCTTCCAAGATGGCGGCCGCAGCTCCTCCATGCGGAGACACTGACTCAGACTCGATTGCAGATCCACCTCCAGCACTCCAGGCAAATCACATCTTCTATTAAGGCAGACCTGCACAGCCTAGGGTTCGTATAGATGTCATTGAACAAGTAGTGGACTATACCAACGCACAAGCTAATCAGAATGCAGCCTGTATTCAAACGCTGCTAGATCAACTTGACACTGCACTTTCTAAAATCGATGATTTAGAAAAGAAGGCATTATAATTTATGTTTTAGAGGTTTACCCGAATTGGTTCTGGACATCCAGGGATCTGTCAAATCATTCATAAAGGACATCATACCCGTCATCCCTAATCACAGGCTTGAACTAGACAGAGCCCCCAGAGCGCTACAACCCCCTCACCAAGATGGGCTGCTGAGGGACATTGTGGTGAAACCCCACTATGCGGTAAAGGAGGAATCAATGAGAAAATCCTGTGACTTAGACAACCTCACTATCAAAGAAAACAAAGTTCAAATATTCGCAGATATATCCCCTACCATGATCCAGAGGCGGAGATCCCTCAAACCTTTCCTAGGAATCTTATCCCAAAAGTCAGTAAAATACTGGTGGTCCTTCCACTTTCGCCTACAGTTCCAGTACCGTGATAAATCTTATAGATTCACATGCTTCCAGGATGGCGAACGACTGCTCCTCCAGCTCGGGTTTATCTCCCAGGAATTTCCACCCCAACAGTTGGAAAATCGCCCAAACTCCTCCAAGAGACCCCTTCCAGGCAGCCCTTTGACACAGCTGTACAACAAACAGCAAACGAAGAGGCACCCAGACTTCATCCCTCCAAGATGAGACTTTCAGTCGATTGACCCATCAGGGATAGTTGACATTTCATTGGACGGTTGAATCCTCCGACTGTGTAGTAGACTCACCTACACTTCCTCTGTACTCTGTCCAGCCCATCGGGCTATTTCCTCCACTCCAACCCCACCCCCCAATTTACTAGCTTACTCACTTGAGGTAAATCACCTTCACAAGTTATACCTCCTCACTGGTTTACGCCCTACAATCAAGCAGGTGAGATCAGGGAGACTGGTAATGTTGGTCGCACTTTATTCCATTACCCGTCAGGGTAGATATGCAATGTTTTCTACCCCCTTTATTTCACCCACCCCCCTTTTTTTTCCCAGGAGATTCCTATTAGCCTCCCCTATATTACAACCTTTGAGCTGTATTCCATATGCCTGGCCAGCTTACGTGAATGATGTTAACATGCTTTCTGTATATTTTGCTGTTGTTTTTTTCTATACATTGGTCCCCCACCACTATTCGTTTACCAGGGGGCCCCGTGGCCGGAGCGGTTCAGTTTGCCACTCCTGCTGCTGTGATTCAGAGGCACAAATTACCTCTAGTGACATCAGAAGAGCAACCTATATTTTAGTTGCCCCTACACATATTAGGGTCTCAGAGCAAGATTTGGCTGGTCCAGGTCTGCACTTAGGAAGTTCAGGATAACTTTTATTCTGGATTACCTACCTCTCTTTCTCTACTACCTCCCTTCCTTTTCTTCCTGTCTGCTCCTTACTTACCCTTTTTTTATTATCTTCCTCCCAGAAACCTACACGGAGAGCTTACCTAACCTTAAATGCTTTGACTCTAGGGCCGGGTTGGACCCTTTACATCGGGCTCCTTCTATCAGCAGAACAGGCATGTACTCTACACATGTGCATGCACCCCCCCTCTCATGTCCATGGCTAATTCTACCCCTTCAAAGGCGACTCTCAAAGCCAATTCCCACAACACACAGGGCCTTAACTCTCTGATTAAGAGACGCAAGGCTTTTCACAGCTACCACTCCAGGGGTATTGATATACTTCTACTCCAGGAAACCCACTTCCCAGGTAGCTATAACCCTTCCTTTCTGCACCACAAATATCCCACCCTTTTCCTTGCCAATGCAGACATTAAGAAAAGATGGGTAGACATCCTCATTTCTAAAAAGATCTCCTTTACTCACTTTCAAACTATTATAGGGCGTACACACGGTCGGACTTTGTTCGGACTTTCCGACAACAAAATCCTAGGATTTTTTCCGACGGATGTTGGCTCAAACTTGTTTTGTCTACACACGGTCACACAAAGTTGTCGGAAAATCCGATCGTTCTGAACGCGGTGACGTAAAACACGTACGTCGGGACTATAGACGGGGCAGTGGCCAATAGCTTTCATCTCTTTATTTATTCTGAGCATGCGTGGCACTTTGTCCGTCGGATTTGTGTACACACGATCGGAATTTCCGACAACGGATTTTGTTGTCGGAAAATTTTATCTCCTGCTCTCCAACTTTGTGTGTCGGAAAATCCAATGGAAAATGTCCGATGGAGCCCACACATGGTCGGAATTTCCGACAACACGCTCCGATCGGACATTTTCCATCGGAAAATCCGACTGTGTGTACGGGGCACTAGAGTTCGAGGGGGTCGATACATCCTGCTCAAGGGCCATATTAATGGTGCATTATACACCTTTATATCCTATTATGCACCGAACCAAGGCCAAGAAACCTTTTTTTATAATATGCTCACCTCACTCTCTCCCATTTTGAAGGAAGGGTGATGATGGGAGGAGACTCTAACATTACTTTTGACTACCTTTTAGACAAATCGGCACAGGGAATTCCCCATCTAAAAAGACCTTCCAAACAAAGCCTCCGTATTGCCAGACTCATATGCCCCGTACACACGGTCGGATTTTCCGATGGAAAATGTCCGATCGGAGCGTGTTGTCAGAAATTCTGACCGTGTGTGGGCTCCATCGGACATTTTCCATCGGATTTTCCGACACACAAAGTTGGAGAGCAGGAGATAAAGTTTTCCGACAACAAAATCCGTTGTCGGAAATTCCGATCGTGTGTACACAAATCCGACGGACAAAGTGCCACGCATGCTCAGAATAAATAAAGAGATGAAAGCTATTGGCCACTGCCCCGTTTATCGTCCCGACGTACGTGTTTTACGTCACCGCGTTTAGAACGATTGGATTTTCCCACAACTTTGTGCGACCGTGTGTAGACAAAACAAGTTTGAGCCAACATCCGTCGGAAAAAATCCTAGGATTTTGTTGTCGGAATGTCCGAACAAAGTCCGACCGTGTGTACGCCCTATTACACTCCCTAGCTCTGATTGACACTTGGAGAGAATTGAACCCATCCGCGAGAGATTACACACACTTCTCAGCCCCACATAGGAGGTATGCTAGAATAGATCACATTTTTGTCCCCACTTCCTCAAAATCTTGAAGGCCCTCTATTCTTACCCCAAGGCACAAGTTAGACTTCAAGGGTATTACTCAGACCCCTTCCCTATAGAAAAAGGAACGAGGCAAGGATGTCCCCTTTCCCCACTCTTTGCAGACGATGTCCTACTATTTGTAACGTCTCCTCTTATCTCAACTGCTACACAAATTCAGGCAAAGTCTCAGGCCTTTATATCAATATGTCAAAATCTATGGCCCTAAATGTGTCGACCCCTCTGACCCTAGTAGATAGAATTAAAAGTCACTTCCCCCTTCTCCTGGAATTATTCCTCTATACCGTACCTGGGTATTCACCTCGCGGCCTCTATTGATCTCCTCTACAAAAATAATTATCCGCCTATGTTCAAGAAATTAGCAGCAGACCTTTCCCAATGGTCGTTGAATAGGATGTCTTGGTTGGGAAGAGTAAATACGCCCTTTAACCTCAAATTCTTTATTTATTCCATTCTCTCCCTATTCCCATAACTAATCTACATATAAATAAACTACAATCAGCTATAATTCGCTTCATCTGGGGTAAAACAGGGCACCGCCTCTCTAAACATATCTTATTTAGACCTAGACTGAAAGGGGGTTTAGGCCTGCGGTGGTATTACCTGGCGGCACAGCTGGGCCAAATTTCTACCATCTACTCCAGGGGCCCAAAACTTGATTGGATAGACATGGAAAGGCAGGCAGATTTAAATTTCACGTTAGACTATTTGATTTGGAGTCCCCCCAAGTCACACCCTCCTATTCTATAGCATAACATGACACATGTGCAGAGTCTGAGAGGCTGCACACCCCAAATGACAAAATATTGTAAAAAAGGAAAAAATTCCCCGTGGTTTTTTTTTTAGCAGCAATTATGAGTCAACAAAAATATATAAAAAAATATGAATAATTTTATTATCAAAAAAGCAATTTTTTCCTTTTTTACACCCTCCTAGTCTTTCCCCAACATTGTCTCACTCGGTAGCTTTATGCGACTCACTCTATAAATTGAATACCATAATATCTGCTTGGCAGCCACACGCCCACATCTTCCACAATTCCCAATTCCCCCCAGGGATGGATATCAAGACCTTTCAATGTTGGCTTAACAAAGGGTTATACCGAATTGGGCACTACTTCAACTCTAACAGGCCCCTCAAATTAAGCCATTGTGTTAATAAATTAGAAATGCCCCCTTTGGAAAAATTCCGCTTTTTTCAAATCTCCCATTTCTTAAATTCAATCTGGATCCATAAACCGAATCCTCTAACAGTCACCCCATATAAGCTTTAGTGCTCCAAAGTCATGGACATGAGAGCGGGAATCTCCCTGATATACTCAGCCCTGGCTGAGCCGTCGGAGAAAGCGTCCTACGTGCTGAGTTGGGAACGAGACCTTGAGATCGATTGGGACATAGACACATGGCATTCCTGTTTCTCTCGATCCTTTAAAGGGATTCATAATGTCTCCTTGATCTAAGCCAATCTTAAAGTCATGTCTCGTTGGTATCTTGTACCTACCTGCCTTGCCAAATTTTACCCGCAGTCCTTCCCCCCTCTGCTTCAGAGGTTGTGGCCATCTGGGTACACTTTTCCATACCCTGTGGCAGTGTCCTAGAATTAGGGGATACTGGAATAAAATTTTCAATCTAATCTGCAAAACCACAGGGATCGTTGTCAACCAAGACCCTTCTATTGCTCTTTTTAATCAATATGTTCCCAGGATCTCAAAATACTCCCAGGCCCTAATTCACTATATACTATTAGGGGCCAAATGAACAATTGCACGTGCTTGGAAATCTCTTTTGGTTTCTTATCACTTGGCCAAACATAACGTTTCCTGGATTATGTCCTAGGAAAAGATCTCCAGCATCATCCTCGACATCTCAGAGAAATTTGAAAGCATCTGGGAACCCTGGGCCCGACATATTGGAGTAACTTTATAGCCCTAGGGGCGTGTTTCTCCATTATGGGTCCCTCCTCCATTATGTTTCTACAATATTAGCTCTCCGTGTAGGTTCTCTTCTACCGTTACACCTCTCCTATTTCTCTCTACCCTTTTCTAAACTCCATCTTCAATTTCTACTTAACCTAATTTTTCTTCTTGCACTTATTAGACCCAACAGCCTTTACAGGATGAGGATATGTCTCTACAGCTAATGCTCTAGACTCCTGTTCATATGTAGTTTCCTTTTTGGCTTGGGGGGCCCATCCTAACGGTTCTGATGTTATGGTCCCTAGGGATCGGGCCACTGAGACCAATTTCCACCAACATTGCCTGTTGAAGAAATTCTAGCCATTCCTACAGGTCTCCAGCAATGAACCGTAATCACATACTATGTAAGTGATATCTGAAACACCATACCTTTATACCTGAGGTGACACCCAAACTGTAGGCAGAAACACCTTCAGCACAGCTCACAACTTTGAGATACCTGGGTGCATGTGGGCTCCCCAAAGGAGATTATCTATTTGTGCTGTTTCTGCCCAGACACTTACGGTATTAATGTTGAGTAACTTTGGACTATTGATATTACTGCAGACCTAAATGGCCAACTGCTATATTCGCACTCTTTCTTCTCCATCATATTGCATGCATGGATCCTGTATGTTGAACATCGTTATAATGTGGTTAGGAATGTTTTGTCCGATCTCACACTACTCTAAAGTAACTACTACCTTATTGATGTCCTTCACACTTATTCCTTTTTCTTTTTTTTTTAAAAAAAAGTTTTTATTTTATGTTCAAAAATAAAGCAATTGTACAATCAGAATAACATTTGTACATGTACTTGAGCATAGTGAATTTAACTGTAAGTATAACATATTACACCATTATGCCCCGTACACACGGTCGGACATTGATCGGACATTCTGACAACAAAATCCTAGGATTTTTTCCGACGGATGTTGGCTCAAACTTGTCTTGCATACACACGGTCACACAAAGTTGTCGGAAAATCCGATCATTCTGAACGCGGTGACGTAAAACACGTACGTCGGGACTATAAACGGGGCAGTGGCCAATAGCTTTCATCTCTTTATTTATTCTGAGCATGCGTGGCACTTTGTCCATCGGATTTGTGTACACACGATCGGAATTTCCGACAACGGATTTTGTTGTCGGAAAATTTTATAGCCTGCTCTCAAACTTTGTGTGTCAGAAAATCCGATGGAAAATGTGTGATGGAGCCTACACACGGTCGGAATTTCCGACAACAAGGTCCTATCACACATTTTCCGTCGGAAAATCCGACCGTGTGTACGGGGCATTAGAGTTCTCAATAACGGTTGTCTCAACATGAGAAACATATGTAGTACTGAATCTTAACTAAGGTGTGTTGTGATGATCAGCCAATCATTAATCATCAGTAACGTCATTAAGAAATACTCTAAATATGTATTTATAGCTCAAGAGGGCAAAGTAGAAAGGCAAGAGAAAGGACGTCGGCCCCGAGAGGGTGCTGCGTTGGGAAGGAAGAAAAGATTGAAGGAAGTAAGGAGAGAACAGTAGTGTCTTCACACTTATTCCTGTGATAGTTACGCTGCCTTTACATTGTTGCATCGGATGATCTTTTAATAAAAACACTGAAATAAATAGGATCAATGGGTTAAACTGTCCTGCTAGCCCCTAGCACAGATTGATCCCAGACGTTGTGCTCCCCCCTTTGTATGATAACCAGTGTAGTTTATAATCTTCATTTATGTCGGATTTCCATCCATGTGTTTTACTGCATTTCAGACTTGGTTTAACCACTTCAGCCCCAGAAGAATTTACCCCCTTCCTGACCAGAGCACTTTTTGCGATTCGGCACTGCGTCGCTTTAACTGACAATTGCGCAGTCGTGCGATGTTGTACCCAAACAAAATTGACGACCTTTTTTTCCCACAAATTGAGCTTTCTTTTGGTGGTATTCGATCGCCTCTGCGGTTTTTATTTTTTGCACTATAAACAAAAAAAGAGCGACAATTTTGAAAAAAAACGCATTCTTTTTTACTTTTTGCTATAATAAATATCCCCCAAAAATATATATATAAAAAAGTTTTTTCCTCAGTTTAGACCGATATGTATTCTTCTACATATTTTTGGTAAAAAAAATAAATAAAAAAAATCGCAATAAGCGTATATTGATTAGTTTGCGCAAAAGTTATAGCGTCTACAAAATAGGGGATAGATTTATAGCATTTTTATTATTATTTTTTTTTTACTAGTAATTGCGGCGATCTGCGATTTTCATCGTGACTGCAACATTATGGCGGACACATCGGACAATTTTGACACAGTTTTGAAACCATTGGCATTAATACAGCGATCAGTGCGATTAAAAATGCATTGATTACTGTAAAAATGTCACTGGCAGTGAAGGAGTTAACACTAGAGGGCGGTGAAGGGGTTAACTGTGTTCCCTGGGAGGTGATTCTAACTGAAGGGGGAGGGACTAACTACAAGTGACAGATTGTGGTTCCTAGCTAATAGGAACACACGATCTGTCACTCCTGTCAGAACAGAACAGTTTACACACACTCATCCCTGTTCTGTGTCTCCTGGTTACGATCGCTCGTGGCCGGCGGTCATCACGACCGTCGGCCACGAGCATCGGCACCCCCGCTGTGCAGCGGTGCGCGCGTGCCTGCTATCCGGGCCCCGCGAGATGACGTACAGTAACGTGATTTCCCGCAGGGCAGCCAACCTGCCGCAGTAAAACTGTGGTGGCTGGTCCAGAAGCGGTTAATGTACCCTTTTGTTTTTTTGAAAAGAAAGAAACTATTGGCTGAAGAATCATCTTTGAGAGAGGGATAGGGTCTCTACTAGTTTTACTTTTTTAATCCAGATGCTCCTACACTGTCTGGACCACTGTCAAAGCCTCTCCTCTCTTTCAGGGTTTGATCAGACTAACATGACAGATTTGGTAGGGTTTCTCCTCATTGGCTCATGGGTCTTATAGTTTTAACTTCCAACTATATCAAATGGGCCCCGCCAGTTTGCTAGAAATTGACTCTCATCACGATAGTGGTGCGATAAAGCATGCTCCAATCGCAGGATGCATGTCGCCCAAAAGTTGAACTATTTTTGGGCGACATGTGTCCCGCGAATGCAGCGAAACAATCGCGGCAGACCCGCACCATCATTCAAAACACTGTAGTGTGAATGCAGCCTTAGACTGTAAGCTCTAAAGAGCAGGGCCCTCCTGTATTAAATTGTATTGTAACTGTAATGTCTGCCCTCATGTAAAGAGCTGCACTAACTGTTGGCGCTATATAAATCCTGTATCACAATAATCTTTTTGCAAAAAAAAAGCACCATTTATAATATTTTTTTGAGGAGCCTGCAAAGCATTGCACCCGTGATCAGTGGATTGTGGGTGCAATGCCAGTGTTCTGCAGACAAGTCCTACAGATTTCAGCCCACACATATGTACAGTTTGGAAGCTGCAGGGCTTGTGAATGAACTACAAGCCATATGCTGTGGCGCAGAAGGGATTTCATTTATTCACAGAGCTCTGTTTTTAAAATGTGGCAGTGGGTGTAACATGCTCCAAAAGGTGAAGGTAAAAAGTTCAGAATTCGGGGGGATCGGTTGATCATGTGTCCACTATGATTGGCTGTCACAGTGGTCACATGATCAGGCACAGAGGCGGCTCTCTAATTAGGCAAATAAGGCGGTCGCCTAAGGCCCCGCGCTCCAAGGGGCCTCGCGGCCGCCTTATTTGCCTGATCTGTGTGTGAAAGAATGGTAGGGAATGTCCCCGGCCAGTGTCCCCAAGCTGGCAGGGTGAGCGGGGCGGGATGGTAAAGTGTTTAGTAAACAGCGCTGCTGCAGACTAATTGCAGAGAAGGCGGAGCTGCCAGCCACTGCTGAACCAGCCAGGAGGGCAGGGGGGGCCTCGTAAAAATGGCGCTTGCTCTGCACCGCTGCAGACAGCTGTGACACTGCACTGTGTTAAATCTGCAGCAGAGCGGTGCGAGTATGCTATGGGTCCGTCCAGCCGACGTATTAACTTCCCTGTCAGGCGGAGTAATCTCCGCCCGACAGGAGCTTCCTAGTCCCGCCTGGCGTGATGTCATTCGCAGGCCGGGAGGCGGGATGAAAATGCAGAGGAGAGTGCTGCTTCCAAGACCTGCGAGGAGCCAGTGAAGCCCCATGCAACAGTGCAAGTAAGTTTGAAGATGGTATTTGTAATATGCAGCATGGAGGGGGTTGTGCTGCATTAGTGGCAACAGTATCAGTGTCTATTAACCCCTATTTGGTGCAGCATGAAAGGGTTCATAAACACTGATACTGTTGCCACTAATGCAGCACAAAGGGGTTCAATAACTGCCACTGGTCAATAATGCATCAATGGTGTATTTGATACTACCCCCACCATACACTCCGCACCCCTCTCATGTACATACTCCGCACCCCTCTCATGTACATAGCACCCACCATACACTCCCCACCCCTCTCATGTACATACCACCCACCATACACTCCACATCCCTCTCATGTACATACACTCCGCACCCCTCTCATGTACAAACACTCCGCACCCCTCTCATGTACAAACCCCCCACCATACACTCCGCACCCCTCTCATGCACACACCACCAACCATACACTCCGCACCCCTCTCATGTACACACCACCAACCATACACTCCGCACCACTCTCATGTACATACCCCCCACCATACACTCCGCACCCCTCTCATGTACATACCCCCCACCATACACTCCGCACCCCTCTCATGTACATACTCCCCACCATACACTCCGCACCCCTCTCATGTACATACCCCCCACCATACACTACGCACCCCTCTCATGTACATACTACCCACAATACACTCCGCACCCCTCTCATGTACATACCACCCACCACACACTCCGCACCCCTCTCATGTACATACCCTCCACCATACACTCCGCACCCTTCTCATGTACATACCCCCCACCATACACTCCGCACCCCGCACCCCTCCCATGTACATACTACCCACCATACACTACGCACCCTTTTCATGTACATACCACCCACCATACACTCCGCACCCCTCTCATGTACATACCCTCCACCATACACTCCGCACCCCTCTCATGTACATACTACCCACCCTACACTCCGCACCCCTCCCATGTACATACTACCCACCATACACTACGCACCCTTTTCATGTACATACCACCCACCATACACTCCGCACCCCTCTCATGTACATACCCCCCACCATACACTCCGCACCCTTTTCATGTACATACCACCCACCATACACTCCGCACCCCTCTCATGTACATACCCCCCACCATACACTCCGCACCCCTCTCATGTACATACCAGCCCACCATACACTCTGCAACCCTCTCATGTACATACCCCCCACCATACACTCCGCACCCCTCTCATGTACATACCCCTACCATACACTCCGCACCCCTCACATGTACATACCACCCACCATACACTCCGCACCCCTCTCATGTACATACCCCCCACCATACACTCCGCACCCTTTTCATGTACATACCACCCACCATACACTCCGCACCCCTCTCATGTACATACCCCCCACCATACACTCCGCACCCCTCTCATGTACATACCACCCACCATACACTCCGCACACCTCTCATGTACATACCACCCACCATACACTCCGCACCCCTCTCATGTACATACCCCTACCATACACTCCGCACCCCTCACATGTACATACCACCCACCATACACTCCGCACCCCTCTCATGTACATACCCCCCACCATACACTCCACACCCCTCTCATGTACATAGCACCCACCATACACTCCGCACCTCTCTCATGTACATACCACCCACCATACACTCTGCACCCCTCTCATGTACATACCACCCACCATACACTCCGCACCCTTTTCATGTACATACCCCCCACCATACACTCCGCACCCCTCTCATGTACATACCCCCCACCATACACTCCGCACCCCTCTCATGTACATACCTTCCACCATACACTCCGCACCCCTCTCATGTACATACCATACACTCCGCACCCCTCTCATGTACATACCACCCACCATACGCTCCGCACCCCTCTCATGTACATACCACCTACCATACGCTCCGCACCCCTCTCATGTACATACCACCCACCATACACTCTGCACCCTTCCCATGTACATACCACCCACCATACACTCCGCACCCCTCTCATGTACATACTACCCACCATACACTCCGCACCCCTCTCATGTTTATACTACCCACCACCATACACTCCGCACCCCTCTCCTCTACATACTACTTGCCTCCATAGACCCTACAAACCTCTCATGTACATATTACCTGCGGTCATACCCTCCACTTTCATCTCCTACTGAAATTTACCGCCATTGTACAGTAGGGGCCCCTGCCAGGGAGATGGTGACCCGTGGCATACAGAAAAAACAGTGAGTGTGGATAAATTATGCTACGTATTGGGCATGGCTTTTTAGTTTGATTAGAAATTTTAGTCTGTTTTTTTTAATATTCTTTACAGTTTTATTTTTTATTTTTTTTACAATCTTTTTATTTTTTTTTTTAATGTTTTTTGGTGAGAGTTTTTGGTTTCTTTGGTGAGATATCAGGGGTCTAAATGGACCCCTGAACTCTCACTTTTGAGACAGAGAAAGGAAATGAGGAAACATTCCCCATTTCCTTTCTCTATAGCTCAGCTGCACTGCAGATGAATGAACAGGAGACAGAGGCTCCTGTTAATTCATAAACTAAAGCATAGTATGCTATGAATGAACACAGTGAGTAATTAGTTCCAATCACTCACTGTGTTCTTTTGAAAACGGTAGGGGCTGGTAAATGTAATTTACCAGTCCCCTTTCCTGGTCTCCATCCTGAAGACCCCCCCCCCCCCCCACAGCAGTCAGCTGGAGAGCAGAGGAGGGAAGTCGGCAGGGCTGTGGGGGGGGCACACCGTTATTTTTTATCGCTTGAATTATTTTTCTATTTATGAGCATGAGTGGGGCCTCATGTCTAAGTTTTGCCTAAGGCCTCACAAAGCCTAGAGCCGCCTCTGATCAGGCACTGGTCCCGTCGGCTACCAATCATTAGCAGGGATTAAGAGCTGTCTCACAGCTCGGTCTCTGTGCTGGGAGCATGCAGTGATGCAATTTATAAAGGCCTTGCAAAGAAACATGCAAGGTCTACATGTTGACATTATATTTTTCTTACATCCTGAAGTTGATCTTTACATGACTAGGGTCCTTCTAATCCTTTTGTAATAGTGCTGTCGCTTTATATTGTAAAGTGCTGTGCAAACTGTTAGCTCTATATAAATCTTGTTTAATAATATTAATCTTTAATCACTTGCCTACTTTCAATTTTTGTTAAATAGAAGAAAAAAAGATTGAAAATTTTGAAAAAAATAAATAAAATAATTTTATAGTTTGCTATAAAATGTAGCAAACAGGTAATTTTTCTCCTTCACTGATGTACGCTAATGAGGCTGGACTGATGGGCACTGATGAGGCGGCACTAATAGGTGACACTGGTGGGCACTGTTGGAACTGCACTGATAATCAGGACACACATTATCAGTGTACATGTCCCTTTTACACAAGCCAGTTATCGTCTCTCCTCTCCTCGTGCTGTCAGCGTGAGCAAAGGAATGCCGATAACTGGCTTCTGTTTACATCCGTGATCAGCTGTGAAAGGACACAGCTGAGCACGCGGTAAAGAGCCGCTGATTGGCTCTTTACCTCAATTTGCGATCAGCAGTGTCTGGGGGACACAGCAACCACAGAGCACATCGCAAGGGGCGCAATCACGGGAGGATGTCTTGACGTACTCCCAGAACTAGCCGGCTGCGCTATAGCTGTCATTCAGCTATAGCACGGTTGGCAAGTGGTTAATGCTATTGGCACAATAATGATTCCAAAGAAAAAAAAAAACACCATTTTGTCATATGCATGAAATGGAAGCAGCCTAATGTCCCAACATCTTTCTGTCATGTTCATCTCTTTGCAAAGAAAGTGTTAGGACTAATTGGAAAGTCTCAGAACATTCTTCAAACTGTAGCATAACACCAGAGTGAAAAGAACCGATGTCACACTGAAGCTCACATTCATAACACCATGCTTCTCTTATGACATTAACTCATGTAGCCATGCTCACATAAAGAGGGTGAAGTTTAATTTACAGTCATGTGACAAGGATGATGTAAAGCTTGGATTGTGAGCTGCTTATTCATAGTTACATAGCTGGTAAGGCTGACACCAGTCCATCCAGTTTAACCTGAATATTCCTGATATCTATGGCAACTATCTCTTACAAACCTGAATTTATTACACAAATGGGTAAATTGTGCTTCATAACAAAGTAGACCAAGACTTTTCTGAAACAAGAGCTCTTTGTCGCTTATTACAACCACACAGGTATCTTCCTTTTATTCTCTCAGTGCAGAATACCTAAAGCAAGAACCTGAATGGTTGTATCAGGCAACACTGACAGCTCTTGCTGCAGACACTTAAAGCTGAATTTCAGAAAACTAAAATGTCCTCCCATGCAATAGGGCTTTGCCCCCACTGCAGGGGTTAGATGTTCATTCATGCCCAGGGGACCATGAAAAGCAGTTTTAATTAACTGATTCTCTGCTACTGCAGGCTCCTTCACGCTGCTAGTTCCCTGCAGCATATTCTCCCCTGCACTCCAGTGGTCTAAAGTCCTCTGAGGTCATCTAGACCAGTGTTTCTCAACTCCAGTCCTCAAGGCGCCCCAACAGGTCATGTTTTCAGGATTTCCCTCAGATGAAATAGCTGTGGTAATTACTAAGGCGGTGAAACTGATCACATCACCTGTGCAAAATAATGGAAATCCTGAAAACATGACCTGTTGGGGCGCCTTGAGGACTGGAGTTGAGAAACACTGATCTAGACCAATGCAAGCCCATAGCCATGCACTGGACATGAGGATGCCAAGGGACAGCCCACTGCTGGAGTGAAGGGGAGCACTGTTTGTCAGGGGAGAATCAAGTCAATAGAAGTACTTTTCACGTCCCCTAGACTAAACAAGCAGTTAACCCTAGCAGTGTGGGCGCAAATTTTTTTTTGTGTCATTTGTGTCCCAACTGGGGTGATTTCCCTCACTTCCTGTCCTTGTGACATCACAGGTCACCTGACAGATAATCGGACCCCTCCTTAAGCCCCGTACACACAGGTCTGTGTGTAAGGCAGCCAATCCAACAAAAGCCAGGCCATTTGGCCGGCTTCTGTCAGACAAGCATGCTGGATAACCAGCAGCTGACCGGCTCCCAATCAGCAATCTCAGCCGATGGATGAGATCGATGACTTTTCTGGCATGGGGGGCCATCCCCCTGTCAGAACACAAAAGAGCAGCAGGGGAGATCACTGTACTAACGTTGGATCGTTATTACAACGGCTCCGACCGGAGCTGTCAGTTTTTATTTTAACTGAAAAAAACTAGTGGTGTGTACCAGGCTTTACTCTACTAAGTACATGTGCTTTTGTTACTGTCACTTCCTGTCCTTGTAACAACTTTTCGCCAAGACAGGAAGTTATGGTAAATCTCACCAATGGAGACAGGACTAGAAATCAGACAGGTTTTTACTCTTTCCCTCTCTGTACAAATCAGGAAAAAAAAAAAAAAAAGGATCTACTAAGTAAAAGATTCAAACATTCTATTTTTGCCTAACAATAGAACAATCAAACATTTAGCTACACTTAAGGAAATATTTAACAGGATTATTAGTTCAAATTTTGTGTTTTAGTCACACCAGTACAAGCTGAAGACAGGGGTCAGTGCAGAGGGGATGCAGTGCAGAGGGGGTGCAGAGGGGATGCAATTTACACTCAAGTTTTACTTTAGCCAGAAGTCGATGCCCATCCTGGTCCAAAATGATGGCAGCTCTTACAGTGTAAAGCGTTGGCTCCTGTGGAAGATATTACAAGAGTCTATAGTTTTACTTTGTCAGCACGTGTATGAGTATTCAAAGTGAACACAGGTTTACCCTATTTATTAATATTATCCACTTTGCAAACTAACAGAATCTGCAAACCAAACAGACCACAGTGAAGACTTATTGTGCTAGGTGAACAGCCTCTCTTCTTTTAGTAAATCACTCAGTTTGCAGGGAAAGGCAGTTTATGAGTCAGCAACTGCAAGTCTAAATGACCTCTGATCCAGGAAAAGAAATAAATAGTGACATACTGTATATAAGGAAGCGCATATAAATCACTTAGCAAAAGTTTACATGTGCGATCACTTTTCATAGGGTGATAGAGAAGCAGCGTGCGGGGGGCAATACTTTACCCTTGTGAATGCCGGTTTTGTTTGCCAGAGATTTTGAATGGGATTACTGGTCTGTAACCACAAACCAAGGATTTGGCATGCAGTTGTGATGTAGTCCCTTTGACTTCAATGCCATACTCAACAAGCACTATTAAATATGCCAAGGCCGCAAAGCATTGGAGCCACTGCATGTGTACAGGCCCCTCTGGCTGTATGTTATCTTATAGGTAGGCAGTTGTGGGGTGGTAAAACCGTAGCTCAGCCACCTGCTTTTACAGCCCCCTAGTTTCTTTGCTTTGCTGCAAAGAAATATATTCAAACCTGTTTTGTAAATAATGAATGAATGAAAGAACAGAAAAGTATGCTTAAACTAGTTAGCTGCTATGGTAACATATGTACAAAGAAAAAAAAAATCACCAGAGTCTGGAATCGAAATAAAGTGATTTTTCTTTTTACTGTAGTCATTTTCTACAATAGCTCACTAATGTACACAGCTTTTACCATCTGGTTCTTGTTCCTGCCTCTAGGAAGGTAGATACTACAGAAAACTGAGGGGGCACAGCTTCATGTGACTAGTGGCTACACCCCTACATACAGTGAATGAGTTCAAGAGTAACAAGCAATAAAACAAAAGGCAATTTATTTATTACATTAATTTATAGTGTGCCATTGATTTACGCAGAGATTTTCATATATATATATATATATATATATATATATATATATACACACACACAGTATATATATCTGTCTATATATATATATAGATATATATAGATATATATATATACACAGTAGAGCTGCACAGTTAATCGTTAAAAAAATCGTGATCTCGATTCACCCCACCTGACGATCTCTCCTGCAGATATAAACAGGTGGAGAGACTACTATCTGCTCACTCAGCTCTCAAAAGAAAGCATCCGGGCAGTCTACCAAGTCTTTAACTTGAAACATTGTAACTAAGCTTCCTTCTTAAATCAAAGGGATAGAACTTCTGTGTAAATAAATAATCCGGGCAGTCTGCCAAGTTTTCAACAACGTGTAAATGCAATGCAATTTTTTGGGAAAAAATACACTAATGCCGCGTACACACGGTCGGACTTTTCGTCTACAAAAGTCCGACGGACGCCGACGGACTAAAGCGGGCTGACAATCCGATCGTGTGTGGGCTTCCCCGGACTTTCAGTGGACTTTTCCAGCCGCAAATCTGATGGACTTTAGATTTGAAACATGCTTCAAATCTTTACGTCGTAACTATGCCGGACCCAGAAATCCGCTCGTCTGTGTGCTAGTCCGACGGACAAAAACCCACGCTAGGGCAGCTATTGGCTACTGGCTATCAACTTCCTTATTTTAGTCCGGTGTACGTCATCACGTACGAATCCGTCGGACTTTTGTGTGATCGTATGTAGGCAAGTCCGTTCGTAAGAAAGTCTGCCGCAAGTCCGCCAAAAGTCTGCCAAAAGTCCGTCAAAAGTCTGTCGGACAGGCTGTCAGACTTTTGTAGCCGAAAAGTCCGACCGTGTGTACGTGGCATAACACTCGGTTCACACTGAGGCAGCACGACTTACAGCGCGACTGCCTCAGACGACCCAGGACACAACTCAGTGGCAACTTGCAAAACGACTTCTGTATAGAAGTCAATGCAAGTCGCCCTCAAAGTCGTACAGGAACCTTTTTCTAAGTCGGAGCGACTTGCGTCGCTCCGATTAGAACGGATTCCATTGCAGAGAACTGGACGCTACTTGTCAGGCGACTAGGTCGCCTGACAAGTCATCCCAGTGTGAACCGAGGCTTAAATGAATAATAAAAAAAAAACCCGAAAAAGTAAAGTTAGCACAACTTTTTTTGTTTTAATGTAAAAGATGATGTTACGCCGCGAGAATCGTGAGAGACTCGTGATCTATCTTCTAAGCAAAAAAATTGTGATTCTCATTTTAGCCAGAATCGTGCAGCTCTAATACACAGTATTTCACAGAAGTGAGAACACCCCTTACATCTTTGTAAATATTTTATTATATCTTTTCATGTGACAACACTGAAGAAAGGACACTTTGCTACAATGTAAAGTAGTGAGTGTACAGCTTGTATAACAGTGTAAATTTGCTGTCCACTCAAAATAACTCAACACACAGCCATTAATGTCTAAACCGCTGGCAACAAAAGTGAGTACACCCCTAAGTGAAAATATCCAAATTGGGCCCAATTAGCCATTTTCCCTTCCCGGTGTCATGTGACTCGTTAGTGTTACAAGGTCTCAGGTGTGAATGGGGGCAGGTGTGTTAAATTTGGTGTTATCGCTCTCACTCTCTCATACTGGTCACTGGAAGTTCAACATGGCACCTCATGGCAAAGAAATCTCTGAGGATCTGAAAAAAAGAATTGTTGCTCTATATAAATATGGCCTAGGACAGGGATATGCGATTAGCAGACCTCCAGCTGTTGCAAAACTACAAGTCCCATCATGCCTCTGCCTCTGAGTGTCATGCTTGTTGCTGTCAGAGTCTTGCTATGCCTCATGGGACTTGTAGTTCTGCAACAGCTGGAGGTCCGCTAATTGCATATCCCTGGCCTAGGCTATAAGTTGATTGCCAAGACCCTGAAACTGAGCTGCAGCACGGTGACCAAGACTCACAGCGGTTTAACAGGACAGGTTCCAATCAGAACAGGCCACACCATGGTAAGTTGAGTACACCTGCTCAGCGTCATATCCAGAAGTTGTCTTTGGGAAATAGACGTATGAGTGCTGTCAGCATTGCTGTCGAGGTTGAAGGGGTGGGGGGTCAGCCTGTCAGTGCTCAGACCATACGCCGCACACTGCATCAAATTAGTCTGCATGGATGTCATCCCAGAAGGAAGCCTCTTCTAAAGATGATGCACAAGAAAGCCCGCAAACAGTTTGCTGAAGACAAGCAGACTAAAGATGTGGAATCCTGGAACCATGTCCTGTGCTCTGATGAGACCAATATAAACTTATTTGGTTCAGATGGTGTCAAGCGTGTGTGGCGGCAACCAGGTGAGGAGTACAAAGACAAGTGTGTCTTGCCTACAGTCAAGCATGGTGGTGGGAGTGTCATGGTCTGGGGCTGCATGAGCGCTGCCAGCACTGAGGAGCTACAGTTCATTGAGGGAACCATGAATGCCAACATGTACTTTGCATACTGAAGCAGAGCATGATCCCCTCCCTTCAGAGACTGGGCCACAGGGCAGTATTCCAACATGATAACGACCCCAAACACACCTCCACGATGACCACTGCCTTTCTAAAGAAGCTGAGGGTAAAGGTGATGGACTGGCCAAGCATGTCTACAGACCTAAACCCCATTGAGCATCTGTGGGGCATCCTCAAACGGAAGGTGGAGGAGCGCAAGATTTCTAATATCCACCAGCTTTGTGATGTCATCATTGAGGAGAGGAAGAGGACTCCAGTGGCAACCTGTGAAGCTCTGGTGAACTCCATGCCCAAGAGGGTTAAGGCAGTGCTGGAAAATAATGGTGGCCACGCAAAATATTGACACTTTGGGCCCAATTTGGACATCTTCACTTAGGGGTATACTCACTTTTGTTGCCAGCGGTTTAGACATTAATGGCTGTGTGTTGAATTATTTTGAGGGGACAGCAAATTTACACTGTTATACATGCTGTACACTCACTACTTTACATTGTAGCAAAGTGTAATTTCTTCAGTGCTATCACATGAAAAGTTATAGTAAAATATTTACAAAAATGTGAGGGGTGTACTTACTTTTGTGAGATACTGTATATATATATATATATATATATTATATTATATATTTAGTACTTTTACATCAGCCCCTGCTCTCAAGGAGCTTACAGTCTAAGGTCCCAAACTCAAGCTTAAAAAAACAAAAAAAAAAAACAAATGCAGACACCACATGTAAGTATTGGTAAGCTGAAATATATTAGAATTTTGGTTCTGGGTTTAATAGTGCTTTAACCGCTTGCCGACCGGCTCACGCCGTTATATGTCGGCAGAAGGGCACGTACAGGCATACTAACGTACCTGTACGTTGCCCTTTAAGAAGCGGTTTGCAGACACGCGCGCACCGCAAGCTCCGTGAGTGTGATCACGATGTCCGCAGGGATAACCGCGATCGTCTCACGGAGAGGAAGAATGGGGAAATGCTGATGTAAACAAGCATTCCCTGTTCTGCCTAGTGACAGGACACTAATCACAGCTCCCTGTAATCCCCCCCACAATTAGAATCACTCCATAGGACACACTTAACCCCTTCACTGCCCTCTAGTGTTTAACCCCTTCACTGCCAGTCACATTTACACAGTAATCAATGCATTTTTAATCGCACTGGTCGCTGTATAAATGTGAATGTCCCAAAATAGCGCCAAAAGTGTCCGATCTGTCCGCCACAATGTCGCAGTCATGATAAAAATCGCTGATCGCCGCCATTACCAGTAAAAAAAAAAAATATTAATAAAAATGCCATAAAACTAACCCTATTTTGTAGACGCTATAACTTTTGTGCAAACCATTCAATAAACACTTATTGCGATTTTTTTTACCAAAAATATGTAGAAGAATACGTATCGGCCTAAACTGAGGAAAAAAATTTTTTTTTCATATATTTTTTGGGGAAATTTATTATAGCAAAAAGTAAAAAATAATGCATTTTTTAAAAAAATTATCACTTTTTATGTTTATAGCGCAAAAAATAAAAACCGCAGAGGTGATCAAATACCACCAAAAGAAAGCTAGATTTTTTGTGGGGAAAAAAGGACGTCAATTTTGTTTGGGAGCCACGTTGCACAACTGCACAATGTTCAGTTAAAGCGACGCAGTGCCGAATCGCAAAAAGTGCTCTGGTCTTTTTGCCAGCCAAATGGTCCGGGGTTTAAGTGGTTAACATCCACACAATAAAATTTAGGGAACGTGTGGATAGAGGACAGGGTATTTGCCTTGAATACTTGAAAGATGATGCCTCCTGCTGAAAGGTCCAAGATATTTTACAGCACTGATAGATTTAGCACTGACGAAGAACATTGGTTTCTGTCCTTTGAGTGAACGCTTGCAAGACAATCTGGCTAATCCAATGGGAAATTTATGCTGGAGAAACTGTGCATGGACAATATGGAACAATGGGAGTGCATCCCTTCTTTCAAAGAAAGCTCTGGCAATCAGAAAATGTCCTCTTTAAAGCGGAACTTCAGTAATTTTTTCATATTTCCATCTATTAAATCTTCTGCTCTTGTTGTTTTAACTTTGGATAGTAAAACATTTTTTTTCTGCCAGTAAATCCCTTATACAGCCCACTTCCTGTTTCTTGTCTGGTCATTAGCCTAGGCTTATGACATCATGCACAGCTCTCTCGTGAGAGTTTGCCAGGAAGGGAGAAGGGGGGCGTGAGTCATAAGAGGGCCAATGAGAGCTGCAGAGCTGGAGGTGTGCCTCTGTGTATCTGTGTAAATCCAGGAAGTGTATCCTTTCCAGTTTCCCTGGAAGTAAACGGCACCATTTTCAAAAATCAAAAGCATTCAAACACACCGATCTTGGTCTGATCTAAGACTTTTAAGAGCAGAGGAGGGATTTGGGGTCTTTTAGACCCCAGATCTCTCCATAAAGAGTACCTCCCACCACCTATAACTGTCACAAGGATGTTTACATTCCTTGTGACAACAAGAGTGAAAAAAAGCGACAGTGAAAAAAAAATAAAGAAAATGAAAGTGCCCCCACGTTCGCAAGAAAAGGAGAACTCATGCGCTGGTCCCACATGCATGCAAACAGCGATCGACCCACACATGAGGTATCATCGCAAACGTTAGATCATGGGTAGTAATTTTAGAACCAGACCCCCTGTGTAAATCTAAAGTGGTAACCTATAAAGGCATTTAAAGTGTCACCTATGGATTAAGTACTTTGTCGCCGTTGCTTGGGCATGCACAACTTTAACCACTTCACACAAATAACCGTACCCATACATCGTTACCTTGATGCTAAATACCGTTATTATGGCAGCAGCTAGCTGCCATAACCCTGGTATTTTCGGGAACGGTGTGTGTTTCTCTTTAAGATAAAAGTGGTCTCTGTGGCAGATTCGCAGCGAGATCACTTATCGGTGGAGGGAGAGGTGCCCACCCACCTCCCATCACGATCCGGTCGTCTCTGTCGCTTACCGGAGCCGTTGGTAGTGGCTAAGACAATGAGGGGAAGATGGCCCCCTCTCAGCTCCATAGGATTGGAGGGCGGAAGCGACGTCAAGCGTTCACTTTCGCCCAATACTCTTAAAGGAGACTTTTTTTTCAAACGACATTTTTTTTTTTTTTTATTGCATTTTATTATAAATATGAGATCTGAGGTCTTTTTGACCCCAGATCTCATATTTAAAAGGTCATTTTTTTCTATTACCAGGGGTGTTTACATTCCTTGGAATTAAAAAGACAGTGTCAAAATAAAAAATAAAAGAAAAAAGAAATAAAATGTAAAGCGCCCCATCCCGACGAGCTTCCACGCAGAAGCGAACGCATATGTGAGTAACACCCGCATATGAAACCGGTGTCCAAACCACACATGTGAGGTATCACCGTGATCGGTAGAGCGAGAGCAAAAATTCTAGCTCTAGACCTCCTCTGAAACTCAAAAATGGTAACCTGTAGAAATTTTTAAACGTCGCCTATGCAGATTTTTAAGGGTAAATGTTTGTCGCCATTCCACGAGCGGGCGCAATGTTGAAGCGTGACATGTTGGGTATTTACTAGGCGTAACATTATCGTTCACAATATAGAAAAATATTGGGCTAACTTTACTGTTGTCTTATTATTTAATTCAAAAAAGTGTATTTTTCCCCAAAAAAGTGTGCTTGTAAGACCGCTGCGCAAATATGGTGTGACAGAAAGTAATGCAACGACCGCCATTTTATTCTCTAGGGTGTTAGAAAAAAAAATGTTTTGGGGGTTCTAAGTAATTTTCTAGCAAAAAAAAAAAAAAAAAGATTTTAAATTGTAAATAACGAGTCTGAAAAATAGGCCCGGTCCTTATCTGCTAGCCGACCAGCCGCCGCAGTTATACTGAGGCAGGTTGGCATGGGTGTGCAAATCGCCGTAGCTGTACGTCGCTTCTTTATGATGTCACAGCAGGATCGAGCGCGCCACCAAAGGCAAGTGCACGCACCTGACACGTGTCCCTGGAGCCGATGCGCGTGCCCAGCGGGCACGATGACCGCCAGGCACCCGTGATCGCTCGTGACAGAGCGAGAACCGGGATCTGTGTGTAAACACACAAATCCCGGTTCTCTCAGGGGAGAGGAGAGAGATTGTGTGTTCATACTAAGTATGAACACCGATCTCTCTCCTCCTCCAGTCAGTCCCAGCCCCCCTACAGTTAGAAAACACTGAGGGAACACAGTTAACCCTTTGATCGCCCCCTAGTGTTAACCCCTTCCCTGCCAGTGACAATTATACAGTAATCAATATCTATTTTTAGCTCTGATCGCTGTATAAATATCAATGGTCCCAAAATAGTGTCAAAAGTGTCCGATCTGTCCGCAATGTCCTGATAAAAATCGCAGATCACTGCCATTGCTAGTAAAAAAAATAAATAAAAATGACATAAATCTATCCCTTATTTTGTAGACGCTATAACTTTTGCGCAAACCAATCAATATATGCTTATTGCGATTTTTTTAACAAAAATATGTAGAATAAATTTCGGTCTAAGCCGAGGAAAAAAATTGTTTTTGTTTTTTAAATTTTGGGATATTTATTATAGAAAAACTTCAGAATATTGTTTTTTTCAAAATTGACGCTCTTTTTTTTGTTTATAGTGCAAAAAAGCACGTTATTTGACACAGTGCTTGTCCTGTGTCATTTGGCCCCCTGTAAAAACCTGTCCGATCCTCCCAGTTTCTCCCCACCCCTCTGTAAACTGACCACAGTGTCATGTCTTCTGAGACCAAACATTGTGGTCAGTTTACATGCCTCTGTCATCAGCAGCCTACTATCTGCTGGCCTCTCTGATCCTGTGTCCCCCCCCCCCCACTCTGTGTGAGCCGCCCCCTCCTCCTCCTGCTGCTCTCATAACACTAACCTGTATACACCATCAGCACTGCCTCCTATTGTAGTGTCCTCCTCTATGAATGATTTATAAATATAAATGCTGTAAATACATCATTTAGGAGCCGAGATTGCGATCACATGATCAGCCAGCTCTCTCCTCCAGACTGACATCAGCAGAGGAATCTCAGCCCCGCCCGCTGCATCTCTTTTAGAGCAGGTAAGGAGAAAGCTGGCCAGTCATGTGATCGCAATCTCGGCAGTGAAATTAGGTATTTGCAGCATTTATTTTTATAAATCACACACAGAGGGGGGTAGTACAATAGGAGGTAGTGCTGATGGTGTATACAGGTTAGAGTGGCTTAACAACCACTTTAAGTGGTTAAAGCATGACATGTTTGGTATCTATTTACTTGAGCGTAACATCTTTTATATTTTTAAAAAAAATTAAGTTATGTATTGTGGGGTTTTTTTTATTCCAAAGAGTGTATTATTTCAAACAAAAATGGTGTTAGAAAAACAGCTGCACAAATATCTAATTAAAAATAAATAATATTAATGTTTGGGGGTTCTAACTAATTTTCTAGCAAAAAAAAAAAAAAAAAAGGTCTTTACATGTAAACAAAAGTGTCAGAAAAAGGCCTGGAGGTCAAGTGGTTAATAACCACTTGCGCTCCAAAAGATTTACCTCCCTTCATGACCAGGCCTTTTTTTGCTTTTTGGCACTGCATTACTTTAACTGTCAACTGGCAGGCATGCAACACTGACAAGCGAAATTTATATCGTTATCCCACAAATAGAGTTTTCTTTTGGTGGTATTTGATCACGTTTTTTTTTGCGCTATAAACAAAAAAAGACCGACAATTTTGAAAAACAATCAATTTTTTTTATATTCTGCTATAAGACATATCCAATAACAATTTTAAAGAAATCTAATTTCTTCATAAATTTAGGTCAATATGTATTGTGCTACATATTTTGGTAAATAAATCCCAATAAGCGGATATTAATTGGTTTGTGCAAAAGTTATAGTGCTTACAAACTATTGAATATTTACTGGAATTTTTATTTATTTATTTTTATACTAGTAACGGCAGTGAACAGTGGTTTATAGCGGGACTGTGATATTGCGGTGGACAGTCTGACACTAACACTTTTGACAATTTGTGGGAACCAGTGACCCCAATACGGTAATCAGTGCTAAACATATGCACTGTCACTGTACTGACACTGGGCTGGGAAGGGATTAAACATCTACGACAATCAAAGGGTTAAATGTGTGCCTAACCAGTGTTTATGTGTGCTACTTTTACTAAGGGATGTGCTGGTTTTTATTCCCTACATTGCATTGAAATAAATTCCAGCACATCCCCACTGACAGGACAGAGCTGTTTTCTTTCTCCTCGCCGGTCAGCGGGTTCTGGCGGTCATCCATTGGCCGGCACCTGCTAATCGGCTTGTGCTGTATCTAATCACAGCTGGCGCAAGCCGCCTACCCAAAAGTCCCAGATCACGTACTTGGTATGTGATCTAGCGCAGGAGACCGATATTCTGCCATACTCCCATGTGAGGTGATCGGCAAGCAGATAAGATCCAATGGCTGTGGCCTCTGGCGTTTGTTTACATCCTGCAGGGATCGGCTCCCTCTTCTGGCCGTGCCTGAGTAGTACACCCCATAGAATTCTGTGATTTGCCTACCTCTATCTCCTGGCTAGTAGATGGCCCTGTGAGGATCGATATAGCTATACTGCACAGGCCAAGGAGCCACTCACCTCAAAATGTAAATAATCACTGCATGTCGCAGGTAAGTTTGTATTTCTGGAGGGCAAGCTTGATTAATACAGCCTAAAGTGGAACTTCACCCCCAAGAAGTTCGGCATTTTAAACATAGAAAACTCACAGCAGAAAAAGACCAATTAGTCCATCGAGTCAAGCCATTTTTTTTTGGGGGGGGAGGGGGTTTGTTTTTATTTGTTTACTTTGTTGTCTGACTATAGATCTATGTTTATCCCAAGCATGTTTAAAGCCATTTACTGTTGACTGTCTCACTATCTCTGTTGGTAACTTATTCCACGCATCAACTACGCTTTCAGTAAAATAATACTTTCTAAAATTCATTTTGAACTTCCTTCCAGTTAGTTAGAGGTCATGTCCCTGTGTTCTTGATTTTGGTTTCAGATTGAAAAATCCTGCCCTCCTGAACATTATTCACCCCCTGGATGTATTTAAAGGTTTCAATCGTGTCTCCCTTTTCTCTTCTTTACTCCAGACTGTACAAATTAAGTTCCTGAAGTCGCTGTTTGATAAGTCTAAAGCTGGATACACACTATACAACTTTTGCTGTTCGATTTGATTTAGATTTACTTTCAACTATGTAGTACAAGGGCCTGCCTGATTGCATACAAATTGAAAGTGTTTAGGTTTGACCTCATATTATATGGTTTTGGTAAATCTAAAGGAAAAAATCTAAAGAAAATTGTGTGCATCCACCTTTATCCCCCACCCCTTTTAGGTTACCCTTCTCTGGACTCGTTCTATCTTATCAATATCTTTGTGTAGGTGAGGTCTCCAAAACGGGACACAGTATTCTAAATTAGGTCTCACTAAAGATCTCGCAGGGGTCTCCAAACTATGGCCCTCCAGTCGTTCAGGAACTACAATTCCCATCATGCCCAGTCATGTCTGTGAATGTCAGAGTTTTACAATGCCTCATGGGACTGCAACAGCTGGAGGCCTTAGTTTGGAGATCCCTGAGAGAATCAGAACCTCCTTCCTCCTGCTGGTGATCTCTCTAGTGATATAAAGATCTATATAGGAGAATCTGGTGGTAATCCCTCTAGTGATAACTAAAGATCTATATAGAGGAATCAGTACATTCTTCCTCCTCCTGGTGATCCCTCTAGTGATATAAAGATCTATATAGAGGAATCAGTACATTCTTCCTCCTCCTGGTGATCCCTCTAGTGATATAAAGATCTATATAGAGGAACCAGGACCTCTTTCCTTCTGCTGGTGATCCCTCTAGTGATATAAAGATCTATATAGAGGAACCAGGACCTCTTTCCTTCTGCTGGTGATCCCTCTAGTGATATAAAGATCTGTATAGAACCAGGACCTCCTTCCTCCTCCTGGTGATCCTTCTAGTGATATAAAAGATCTATATTGGGGAATCAGGACCTCCTGCTGGCAATTCCTCTAGTGATATAAAGATCTATATGGGGGAATCAGGACCTACTTCTTCCTCCTGCTGGTGATCCCTCTAGTGATATAAAGATCTATATAGAGGAATCAGGACCTCCTTCTTCCTCCTGCTGGTGATCCCTCTAGTGATATAAAGATCTATATAGAGGAATCAGGACCTCCTTCCTCCTGCTGGTGATCCCTCTAGTGATATAAAGATCTATATAGAGGAATCAGGACCTCCTTCCTCCTGCTGGTGATCCCTCTAGTGATATAAAAATCTATACAGAGGAATCAGGACCTCCTTCCTCCCCCTGGTGATCCCTCTAGTGATATAAAAGATCTATATGGGGGAATCAGGACCTTCTTCCTCCTGCTGGCAATTCCTCTAGTGATATAAAAGATCTATATGGGGGAAACAGGACCTCCTTCCTCCTGTTGGTGATCCCTCTAGTGATATAAAAGATCTATATGAGGGAACCAGGACCTCCTTCCTCCTGTTGGTGATCCCTCTAGTGATGCAACCTAGAATGCTATTTGCTTTTCCCACTGCCTTGTAACACTGTTTGCTCATTTTGCAATCATCTGAAACTTCTGCCTTCTTTTTTTGTTGGGGAGTGAGGGGATTGGTCACCTAGTTTTGTCAGGTACTCGCTCCCATTTCAACCCAGATCACTTAACCAATTAAAGTGGAAGTTCGCCTTCCCCCCCCCTACTCTACCTCTTGGGACTAAGGATGAGCTCAGGCGTGTTCGCAACTCCACGAGCCCGTGAGGAAGCTTACACTGTGCAGCGCTAATCACAGGCAGAGACATTTCCCGATCCGCGGCTGCACAGATCAGGAAATGTCTCACTGCCTGTGATTAACCCCGCAGAGTGCAAGCTTCCTGGCGGGCGCGGGCACGTGGAGTTCTGAACACGCCTGAGCTCATCCTTACTTGGGACACATCTCAGGTCCCAGAAGGCTGCGAGACCATTTGTATTTTTAGTTGCTGACTTTTAATTCTTTAGGGGGGGGGTCTGAAAAACCTCTAAAGCGCCCCCTTGTACTGCAGACACAGAGGGTTTACAGACGCATTCAGAGGAAGGTTGCTTATTAATGCTAGACACGTTCGTGCTTTCCAAATGAATATTCTGCCCAATAGAATGGATTACCGCCAAACACAAACGCACCTAAACGTGGCTATGGGCGCATTTTTAATGCTGATCACTCCTCCCATGGAGCAGAGGCGTCCAGGGGAGGGAAAAGAAAATGTTGTGTGTGCATTAGGCCTATATTCTTCTCCTGCGTTCTTATAGACCACAGGTGGCAAACACAAGGCCCGCAGGCTGAATCCGGCCCGCCAGGCCTTGTTATGTGGCCCGCTCAGCAGCCTCCGGCCGCTACCTCTTTTTCTCTGCAGGTATCCAAGGCAACAAGGGAAAACATCCTCCTCAGTCCCACGAGCGGTGCGGCTTTGTATTAGCGCATGCGCGGCCAGTCTCCATGACAATAAGAGTAAACATCTCCCCTCCGCTCTGTCTCCACTTCCACCCCTGCCTCAGCTTTGCGTCTGCCGTCGCTCTGTCTCCGCCTCCGATGCTGCTCTGTCTCCGCCTCCGCTCTCTCACCTCCCCAGTCCCTCCAGTGAGCGATTGCTGCCAGCTCTGTTTTTTTTCCCATCCAGCGGGCTATGTCCTGAGGGCGGGCTGTTTAAGCACTTGTGTTGTTGGAGACAGTGCTTTGCTGCTTATTTAGTACTGATACTGAACACAGAGATCTGTCCTAGGAGGTACTAACTTATAGCCCAATACAAAGGGAGTGAGCCGCCTATATGGGGAGGTACCAGAGCTGAGGAAGGTAGGAGAGCGTGCAGATGTGAGGAAACTTGGGGGGGGGGCGCCATGCGGAGGCAGATGTGTGCAGAGGTGGGGGGATGGATGAGTGCAGAGGTCAGAACCAAGGGGGAGGGGTGGAAATGAGATGTTGCACACTGTATAGTACACTCCTGACCCCTCCACTCTGTACGTACTGAAATCCTGACCCCTGCACTCTACGTGGCGCAATCCTGACCCCTGCACTCTGTACATAGCGAAATCCTGACCCCTGCACTCTGTACGTAGCACAATTCTGACCCCTCCACTCTGTACGTACTGAAATCCTGACCCCTGCACTCTACGTGGCACAATCCTGACCCCTGCACGTAGCACAATCCTGACCCCTGCACTCTGTACGTAGCACAATTCTGACCCCTCCACTCTGTACGTACTGAAATCCTGACCCCTGCACTCTACGTGGCACAATCCTGACCCCTGCACGTAGCACAATCCTGACCCCTGCACTCTGTACGTAGCACAATCCTGACCCCTGCACTCTGTACGTAGCACAATCCTGACCCCTGCACTCTGTACGTAGCACAATCCTGACCCCTGCCCTACAGATACAACCGGCCCTTTGAGGGCAACCATCCTGCCGATGCGGCCCCCGATGAATTAGAGTTTGACACCCCTGTTATAGACAGTGTATACATTTGCTGGGGGTGTGTGACACCGACTACACACACTTGTGAGATAGAATGGAGGACTGCTATGCAGTGTATATACATGCTGTGTTATTCTATAGGTTAGCTATATGCTGTCTGCGTCACACAAGCGCCGGTACCGGTAAGCTCTCCATGTTCTCTCACGTCTCCCTTCTCCTCAAGTCGCACTTTCTAGAAGGCCCCGCCCACAACCCCCACCCACTCACCCCCCACAACCTATAGCACACTTCCAGTCACAAAAGCCCCGCCCACTCTACCCCAAAACCTATACCACCCGCCCTGTAACACTAGCCCCGCCTTCCCCACATGTAACGATCTGACGCAATTTCTATTAACGGGATGACGTAGACGCAAGGAAATTTCCAGAACGTATTGACGCAAGACGTAACGTTTTTGCAAGTCACTGTGCAGGGCCTATGCCCCTTCTTCTTCCAATTCTGTTTGTCCTGGGTGGTGTGGCCGTGGAAAGCCGCCGCCCCGCTCTCGTCCCTCTTACTGACTATAGACGGGGCTCAGAGAACCGGAGAGCGGCTCACGCATCTTATTGGGCTGGGCGGGAGCAAGCCCGTGACGTCACCCGTAGCATGTTGGCGCTGGCTCGTGCTATTTGCCGCCGAGCTGTCAGTGGCAGTTGCGTGGTGTGGTGTGTCTCTGGGCGGTGATTGGTCGCTGCTGGTGATGTCGTGTTCTGATTGGTTGCGGCTCTTGCCTCTCAGTCCCTGGCCTGTGTGGGAGATGTTATTCTGGCGTGTGATTGGTGGGCGGTGTGTGGCTGTGTTGCCGGGTGATGCGGAAGTGTTAGTCGGGGCTGCGGGCGGAGCAGGTGTGGATGCACGCGGAGGGAGATCGGTGAGCGGGACTGATCGGTATGCCGGGGTGTCTCCTCTGCTCGGTCTGGTCACAGTGCTGGGGGATCGGGGGGCGGATGTACTGATTACGGATGTGTTCTGCCCTATGGAGCTCATGGTCACCCCAATAATACACATATGAGGGGAGTGGTGGCAGGGGTCACGCCTTAATGTCTGTGTGACCCCCAACACAACACGTCCTCACCCAGCACAGGGAGGGATTGCTGACTATATAATTATGTAGCCGCCTAAGCAGATGGCTGGGAGTCAGTCTGATCTAACATGGGGGGAGGAGAGGGAAGGGAAGGGACTTTCCAGACCAGCAGAGCAGTGATCCGGGTCAGGTAGACGAAGGCAGGGAGGGGTCAAAGGTCTCCGCTTTGGTTACCAGAGCCTAATACAGGAGAGTGCAGACCGGGGATCACAGCCTCCATATAACATCCAGCACAGCCTCCATATAACATCCAGCACAGCCTCCATATAACATCCAGCACAGCCTCCATATAACATCCAGCACAGCCTCCATATAACATCCAGCTCAGCCTCCATATAACATCCAGCACAGCCTCCATATAACATCCAGCACAGCCTCCATATAACATCCAGCACAGCCTCCATATAACATCCAGCACAGCCTCCATATAACATCCAGCACAGCCTCCATATAACATCCAGCTCAGCCTCCATATAACATCCAGCTCAGCCTCCATATAACATCCAGCACAGCCTCCATATAACATCCAGCACAGCCTCCATATAACATCCAGCACAGCCTCCATATAACATCCAGCACAGCCTCCATATAACATCCAGCTCAGCCTCCATATAACATCCAGCTCAGCCTCCATATAACATCCAGCACAGCCTCCATATAACATCCAGCACAGCCTCCATATAACATCCAGCACAGCCTCCATATAACATCCAGCACAGCCTCCATATAACATCCAGCACAGCCTCCATATAACATCCAGCACAGCCAACCATATAACATCCAGCACAGCCAACCATATAACATCCAGCACAGCCAACCATGTAACATCCAGCACAGCCTCCATATAACATCCAGCTCAGCCTCCATATAACATCGTGATGCTCGGATAGAGGGACACTGGTGAGGTCTGCTTGTGTTCTCGTTCTGTGGTTGATGCAATCAAGTAAGGGCTGTCACTGGTTAGGACCGGCTCTATCCAACTTTATACTACACAGGGAACTTTACAGTGATTTTCATGAAACTCCAGCTAAGATTAATTTACTAGAGGTCACTGATTACATTGGGGATCAGTGGGACGGATGCCCCTTGACGCTGGGGATCAGTGGAACGGGTGCCCCCTTGACGGTGGGCATCAGTGGGACGATGCCCCTTGAGGGTGGGCATCAGTGGGACGGGTGCCCCCTTGAGGGTGGGCATCAGTGGGACGGGTGCCCCCTTGAGGGTGGGCATCAGTGGGACGGGTGCCCCCAGTTTACATTGAGGATCAGTAGCAAGAATGCCTCCTTAGATTGGGGATTAATGGAAAGAATGCCCCCATCGGAGGTCAGTAAGAAAGAATGACCCTTTACATTTGGCATCAGTGAGAAGAATGCCACCTTACAGACAAATAAAAAGATGATGCTGCTTTGCTTCACTAAGTGCCTTTGGACCTGGAACTTACCAGACACTGTCATATGGGAAGTCAATCAGCTCTCACGGAACCCCTAGCAAACTCTGAGGGAGCCCTAGGTAGGGTTCCATGGGATTCTGGTTGACAATAGCTGTCTTATGATGTCTTCATAAATGTTCTTTTCTGATGCAATCCCTCTGTAAGTCACAGTTTTCACTTTCACAGCTTCCACTGGTTGGATCAGCCTTTCTCAAACTTTTGTGAAATATTTGGCTAGAGGGCGCTAAGTAAACACTACTTGTGAATAATTGACAGTCTATAGCAATTCATACACTAAGTATTAGGGCTGCAACTAACGATTATTTTCATAATCGATTAGTTAGTCGATTATTGTTTCACATAATCGGTTAATAACCTTAAAAAAAAAAGTGTGGTGTATAATTTAGTTAAGATGTAAAGTTTTTTTTAAAAAAAAGCAATTTATTCTTAAATATCTCTATGCAGTGGTAAATATAAACAACCAACTATATGGTTAGGGAGCAAAATATTGAATCCACTCTGAGAAAAACAGACAGAAGAGATATACTGTATATACACTATTAGAGGAGATATACTGTATATACTATTAGAGGAGATATACTGTATACACTATTAGAAGAGAAATACAGTTTTTTTGGCCAATTTGTTGTTGGGCAGATTAAAAAATACAAATTGCTGCAAAAACGCATTACATGCTTTTCTGCAGCTTCTCCATTGAAGTCTATTGAACCAAAAAAGCACAGTTTTGCGTTAAAAAAAAAAAAAAAGTCCTTGACCCTTTCCAAATACGCAGCGGCTGAAAAAAAAGCATAGATGTGAACGTGTCCCATAGAAAACCATGTTAAATGAACTGGTGTGTTTCTGCAAAAAGCACCAAAAAACACAAAGATGTGAACCAGGTCTAAGACATTTAGTAACATAATGGGGTTAAAAAAAACTAAAATGAGCCCTTTATAGTACAAAAAAAAGCAGATAGTCGCTGCTGTAAGGGGTTCATTTTCTTACTGTAGAACTGTGAAAGTAATATTTACAGTAGCGATTATTTGCTTTTATTATTTTTAACCCCATTATGTTACTGGCCGATTAACCGATTATGAAAATAGTAATCTATTAATTTCATAATCGATTAGTTGTCGTTTTAATCGATTAGTTGTTTCAGCCCTACCAAGTATTAATTCTAAAAAACACAAATTAAATAATATACATGATAGGAGTGAATAAACAGTGATTTGATAAACAAATAATGATTAAAAGTGACCAAACACAAAAAAGTTCATATGCTGAACAGCTTGTTGATTCAAAAGATAATCCAGAGCTGTGCTGACAGTCCTTCACCACTTGACAGACAATCCAGAACTTTTTTGTGATTGGTCACTTTTAATCAACTTATTTGTTTACCTAGTTTATCAAATCACTGTTTTTTCACTCCTATTGTGTATATTATTTAATTTGTGTTTTTTTTAGAATCAATACTTAGTGTATGAATTGTTATAGACTGTCAATTATTCACAAGTAGTGTTTACTTAGCGCTCCCCTATCCACATATAGATATACATATACAGATTTGGGGAGCAGCTTTTGTAGTTTTTTTTTTTTTTTTTTTAGGTTTCACTTATTTGGCATGAGGTTCACATACTTTCTCAAACTTTTAATTCCGGAGGAACCCTCAAAATAATTTTTAGATCTCGGGGAAACCCCCTGCTAAAATTAATTCATCAGGGATCAGGGGGAAGAATTCCCCTTTTACACTGATGGTTAGGAGGCCACTTTTTCAGATAGCCAAGATCATTGGTGCCATGCTGAGTGCTCTGCTACCTTGGGAACCAGAAATGATGTGGGTACCACCAGGGGGTCTGTCGGCAATAACATAAGGATCCCTAGGATTCCTCCACTGAGTCCTGGTTGAAATGTCTGGGTTAGGATTTCTTCATGAATATTGTTTTAATATTTGGCCAT
Source organism: Lithobates septentrionalis (assembly GCA_037952835.1). Taxonomy (NCBI): domain Eukaryota; kingdom Metazoa; phylum Chordata; class Amphibia; order Anura; family Ranidae; genus Lithobates; species Lithobates septentrionalis. The sequence goes on along the minus strand of JBBDGP010000738.1, from coordinate 1,874,423 downwards.
ATTATGTGTAAGAAATGTCCTCTGTTGTGCATGGTTCATTTCTAATAAGATTTTATTATTTTTTTATTTTTTTTTGTAAAGGCAATTAATTGGGACATATTCTAGAGTACACGGAAGTGTAAGTGTTGGGGGTCCCTTTTTCCCTGGGGCTCCCAGACATGCTGTCTTTGAAGAAGTATCTGACGGAGGGTCTTATCCAGTTCACCATTCTGCTGAGCCTGATGGGTGTGCGTGTGGACTTGGATTCATATCTGCCCTCTCACCTGCCCCCTTTGCACGAGATCATCCTGGGGCCTACATCCGCCTATACACAGACTCAGTTCCACAGCCTTCGTGGTACCTCTGAGGGCTATGGGGTTCACCCCAAGAGTGTGGACTTGGACCAGTTTTTCACCTCCCGTAGACTGCTAAGCCGTATGCGTGCGTTGGACAGACTGCAGGTGCCCAGCACAGAGCTTGATGCCTGGTTAGTGCACAGGGAAGCTGAGGGCTCTGTGGCTAGTGCTCAGACTGGTTCCAGCCGTTCTACGGACAGTCCTCAAAACCTCCCGACTTCAGAGAGCAGCCTCAGGGACAGCATAGACAATGAACAAGGACATGCATCAGAGGAACTGGGGGCATCTGCTCAGTGTGAAAACACGGAACTTGGAAAAGAGGTAAGAGATACTTTCTCAAAGTACGATCTACTGTTATATAATTGCACCATTTTCAGAGGTTTACATGCCTGGACTTGTACACGGATTTGTTGGATCAGGATTTAGGGAGGATGGTGGTTGTTTTGGAGGAGGAGGGTCAGGGGGTTGTTTTTCTTATGTGACTGCATTGCAGACTGTTCACATGTCAGACAGGATTAGGGTCACCTTACGTTACTCCATAGTCAAGTGTATAAAAATCCAGTTGGACTTGCCGGTAACTCTATTTCCAGGCGCCTTCCAAAACAGCATGTGACAGTGATTGTGTTTCCTCTCTCTTCAGGAGACGCATCACAGATGAGAATCCTGAGCTGAGCCTCCGTCTACCAGGTTTCATGCGATGCGTCTCCTCTGGAAATACAATAACAATCATGTGCTGTCTTGTACAGTATTTGATAACATTTGTTTACTTTGATTGCTACGTTACATCATGATGAGTGTATGCTTGCATAAGCTTATTTGCGTTAGGTCAGCCTTTCCCAACCTTTTTACCCCAGTGGAACCACTGAAAAAAAATAAATATATATATATATATATATATATGTGTCTCTGGGAACCCCAGCCAAAATTAATCCGGGTCAGTGGGAAGAATGCTCTTCACATTGTGGGTCAGTGGGAAGATTGCCCCCTTACAGTGGTTGTTAGAATGCCACTCTTACAGGCAGCAAAATAGATCATTGGTGTCATGCCACTGGCTGTGCCAAGTGGTGCTGGACCCAGAATTAAGTACCATTAAATGGGAGGTCAAAAAACACAGCTCAAACCTCTGGAGGAACCCTAGAGTTCCACAGAACCCTGGTTGATTGTGGCCACTTTATGTATTTAGGTTGGACACTATACTGCCAAAGTTAAAATAAAGACACTTAAAACTGATCTAGTCAATCTGTAAATCTCTGGCTGTAATGGGGGAATACTAGTATACTGTTGACAGGCTTTCAGGGATAAGTGGTTCCTCAACAGCTGATGGCTGCTTATTCCTAACCTTTGGGTATAGAAGACAAAAACAAAGTAAAGCTCCCAGTAAAAAAACAAAACTAGGTTTTATGTTTTTAGATTGTTCCATGCAGTGAGCATTACACCTGTTCACGTTAGCCCCTGACCTTGTGTAACCTAACCCCTTCCCGCCGACTGCCTTCTGGCCCTTTAAGAATTCTGGCAGTTGAGCATTCGGGTCATGTGACCGCTGTGATTGGCTGTCGCAGAGGTCACATTATAGGAAAGTTCCCGATCACAAGTATGCATCTTGAGCTGCCTGCTACCAAGCTGGGGGAGCTCTCTACGCACAGTGTGGTGTAAAACACATATATGCGGCTGCTCGGCATCAAGGCCCACCCGCTGAGAGGCCCCATATGTGCTTGCGGCCGGCGCCAAGGGGTTAAAGCAGAACTCCACCTAAAAAGGGAGGTTCCGCTTGTTTTCATCCCCCACCCCCTTCACTGCCTCATTTGGCTCTTTTTAATGGGAGAGAAAGAAGTGGGTACCTGGTTTTGACAGGTACCCGCTCCCGCCGACTGCCTCCTGGCCCTTTAAGAATTCTGGCAGGTGAGCATTCGGGTCATGTGACCGCTGTGATTGGCTGTCACAGCGGTCACATGATAGGAAAGTTCCAGATCACAAGTATGCATCTTGAGCTGCCTGCTACCAAGCTGGGGGAGCTCTCTACGCACAGTGTGGTGTAAAACACATATATGCGGCTGCTCGGCATCAAGGCCCAGCCGCTGAGAGGCCGCATATGTGCGTGCGGCCGGCGCCAAGGAGTTAAAGCAGAACTCCACCTAAAAAGGGAGGTTCCGCTTGTTTTCATCCTCCCCTCCCCCCTTCACTGCCTCATTTGGCTCTTTTTTAGGGGGAGAGGAGGAAGTGGGTACCTGGTTTTGACAGGTACCCGTGCCCATTTCAGATCGCTGCGCGATCTGCGGAAGTTCGCCTCCTTACCCCCTGCAGACCTTCTTGGGACCTGTGACTGTGGGACCATTCACAAAGCACGGCGTGGCTCGCACAAATGGTTTCCCTTACCTAAGGTGCCGGCGTCTGCACTTGAAGCCAATTGAAGAATCGGCTCGGGTGCGGACTTCGCTGGATCCCTTGTCAGGTAAGTATCCTATTAAAAGTCAGCAGCTACAGTATTTGTTGCTGCTGACTTTAAATTTTTAGGGGTCTAAAGTCCTTGTAAAAGTCATACTGTCGCTATATTCTGTTTGTACCTAAAACAGAACTAAGAAAAACAGTTGTATAAATCCAGTAAAAAATAAATCCAGCTAAAATCATTTAATCCAATCCCCCTGTTGTGTGTTTTGTATGGTATCTTAACTGTTCTATAGAAAATGAAGTTAGTTTATATAAATTGTCATCAATTTCCATTTGACCTCACAAATATGGCGTATTGCATGTTTATCGCATGTATTTTTAGCATTGTGCTGTTTAGTTTTTTTTTTTTTTCTCTTTGGAAGCATGCAAATAGTATTTGTGTACTTTATTTGAATAGACAGACAGATCATAACTTGGCTGTTGGAGATAATGATGAAGGAACAGACAGCTGTTATTTGTGTCAAGTTGGCAGTATGCCTCTTGCACAATATAGAGCCTCTTAGGCAGCAGGGACACTCATATAACCTGTTTGTGTTGGCCGCACAGATACACATATAGGGCGGGGGAGTCATATGATGTGATGTGCACATTGGCAATATAATATACTATTTATTCCTCTGTGTTTTGGTGTGTCAAATATTTTATTTGCTATAGATACTGGTTCTTTTTTACGTGCCATATGAGTGACCCTATCCATGCTTGTGTATTGTATTACTGTGCAGTGCTTCATGCTACTCTGGTGCACAGCCTCATGCAGCTGACACAAAAACATGTCAAGATGACATCTTGAAGGACTTTAACATGACAGTGACCTTGAGAGTTTGTGGAGCGTTTTCTGCCTAGGCAGACACAATGCAGTGATTTGCTGTAAGGCTCTGGCCTGATCCAGAGTACAGAAGTACATGAAAGCTTTCTTTTCTTTCAACTTTAATATGTATCCCATTGGGATGATATCCATTTTCCATTGTGCTTTTAGTGCAGGCCATCTGTGCTGGTATCTCCTTTTAGTAATGTTTTGTTATGCATGAACACACACCCAGCATTGAAACCTGCCACGTGGATCAAGTTATTTTTTTTTATTAAATGTAAGGTTAATATAATGGTAAAATATACAGTACTCAGCATTAATGCGTACACCCCTTTTGAAAAGTAAGATTTTAATCCAATATCTCAATGAACACAAGAACAATTTCCAAAATGTTGACAAAATTAGCTCATTACATGAAAGTGAGGTTAATAATATAATAAATTACAAAACCTTCAGTTTTACTTAAATTACCGTATTTATCGGCGTATAACACGCACCCAATTTAAGAGGGAAGTTAAAGGAAAATTTTTTTTTTTTTCAAATAAACCACTTTGAAGCAAAATAATGGTCAGTGTCAATCAATGCAGCCTGATCTGCACCCATCCAATGCAGCCTGATGCCTCTGTGCCCATCTGCACCCATCCAATGCAGCCTGATGCCTCTGTGCCCATCTGCACCCATCCAATGCAGCCTGATGCCTCTGTGCCCATCTGCACCCATCCAATGCAGCCTGATGCCTCTATGCAGCTTCTGTGCCCATCTGCAGCCTGATCTGCACCCATCCAATGCAGCCTGATGCCTATTCACAGCCTCACTATCTCTCGTGCAGTACAGGAATTTAGGAGGGGGACGAGCGCTGCCGGAATCACTGAGCCGTCATCTTGTGTTTACAGTACTCGGCTCTCACACACACACGTCCAGCCTCCGCCATCGCCATTGGACCAGCTTCTGTGATTGACAGAACACTTGTGTGTGTGACGTCAGAGCCGAGTAAACAAGTCATGACGGCTCGGTGATTCCGGCGGCGATCGTGAACAATGACGGCTCAGTGGCGGCGCTCGACCCCCTCCTTCTCCGAGGTACGCTATCGGCGTATAACACGCACCCCTGATTTCCCCCCTATTTTTAGGGGGAAAAAGTGCGTGTTATATGCCGATAAATACGGTAGTTGATGCAAAAATGAATACAGCCCATAAAAACTACTACATCTAGTATTTTGTATGACCTCCATGATTTGTAAGGACAGCACCAAGTCTTCTAGGCATGGAATGAACAAGTTGGTGACATAGTCCAACATCTGTCTTTTTTTTTTTTTTTTTTTTTTTTTTCCATTTTTCAAGAACGACCTCCTTTTAGAGGCTGGATGGAGAGTGATGCTCAATTTGTCTCTTCAGAATTCCCCATAGGTGTTCGATTGGTTCAGATGAGGAGAAATACTTGGCCACTGAATCCTTTTCACCCTGTTCTTCTTCAGAAATGCAGCAGTGGCCTTAGACGTGTGTTTTGGATCATTGTCATGTTGGAGTAATGGTAGCACCTTCTTCTCTTTCAATATAGAGCAGTACATCTGTGAAATCACAATATCAATGAAATGCAGCTTCCTGACACCAGCAGCACTCGTGCAGCCCTACAGAAGGACACTGCCACCACCATGTATCACTGTAGGCACCATGCATTTTTCTTTGTACTCCTCACCTTTGCGACGCCATACAGTTTTGAAGTCATCAGTTACAAAAACATTTATTTTGGTCTCATCACTCCAGAGTCCCAGTAGTCTTCTTTTTTAGCATGGGCCCTGGCAAATTCTAGGCAGGTTTTTTTTTTGTTCATGGGCTTTAGGAGAGGCTTCCTTCGTGGACAACACCCATGCATGCAATTCCTCTGCAGTGTACGCTGTATTGTGTCATGGGAAACCCCCCTAGTTTGGCTTTTTACTTTTTTAGGTAATTGTAGTGAACTTGCATGATGATTTTCTTCAACCCTTCTCATCAGACGACGCTCCTGTGAAGGTGTTAACTTTCATGGATGAACTGAACATCTCTGTGAGATGGTTGCAGTTCCATCTTTGTTACATTTTTGTATTACTTTTGCTACAGTATTCTGACTGATAAGTAGAGCTTTGCTGATCTTCTTTCTTGTAGCCTTCACCTTTCTTGTGCAAAGAAATGTGTTTTCTTTCTCATGCCTTGTGACATTTCTCTTACATGTGGTGCCATTGCTGACGCCATAAATTGGGAAGGGGTTTTCTTTAAGTAACATCGCTTTATAATCAACTGTCTGCTGGACACCTGTTTAATGAATAATTAGACTCACCTGTAGTTGAATTCTTGTTTGTTAGGATTTTGTTGTCTAAAATTTAGCTTTGCTCCTAAGACTTTCATTGGGGTGTATTCAATTTTGCAACATTGTCTTGAATGAATTTGTTAGAAAAAATACTTTCTAGTCTCGGTTCACTGCCGCGACCTGAAAGTCACGCAACTTAGTGTTGCTTTGCCAGGCGACTTTGGCGCAACTTTGAAGCAATGTCAGGGAATACCAGTGTAATCTTCCTGTAATGTCTGGTCCAAATCACTTCAATTAACATGAGGATCCGACTTGGAGGCAACTTCCATTAACCGCTCGCCGACCAGCCGCTGCCATTTTATACTGCGGCAGGTTGGTCTAGCTGTGCGAATCTCTGTAGGTATACATCGGCCCCTTTAAGAGCGATCTGTGGCATGCGCCACCGGAGTCTATGCATGTGCCCAGTGGCCACAATGTCCACCGGCCACCCGCGATTGCTCCACAGAGAGCAAGAAGTGGGAACTGTCAATGTAAACAAACAGATCCCAGTTATGACAGGGGAGTAGAGAGAGATCTGCTGTTCCTAGTGATCAGGAACAGCGATCTCTCTGTCTTCTCCTCTAGTCAGTACACTGCCCCCACAGTTAGAAATACCTCCCTAGGGAACATTTAACCCCTTGATCACAAGTGTTAACCCCTTCTCTGCCAGTGTCATTTTATACAGTAATCAGTGGCTATTTTCAGCACTGATCGCTGTATAAATGTCACTGGTCCCAAAAAAGTGTTCGATCTGTCCTTCGCAATATCGCAGTCCCACTAAAAATCACAGATCGCCACCATTACTAGTAATAAATAATAAAAATGCCATAAATCTATCCCTTATTTTGTAGACGCTGTAACTTGTGTGCAAACCAATCAATGTACACTTATTGCGTATTTTTTTTTGTTTTTTTTTACCAAAAATATGTATAAGAATACATATTGGCCCAAACTGATGAAGAATTTTTTTTTATTATTTTTGTGGGATATTTATTATAGTAAATAGTGATCAA